>APFE030485476.1:0-24408 GCA_000404065.3 Pinus taeda
GTTGACAATACTGGTTAAAAAACTATCGACAATGAATAATCGTTACAAAAAAATCATGGTTATACTTTTAAAATGATGTACAATGTATAACAGTTAGAAAACATTCATGAGTATACTTCCTATAAAATGTTATGATAATTCGAATGGACAGAAATGACTTCCTCACCTCAAGTGTGATTAGAACCCCATAGAAAACATTCATGAGTATACTTCCTATAAAATGTTATGATAATTCGAATGGACAGAAATGACTTCCTCACCTCAAGTGTGATTAGAACCCCATAGGCTTCCACCATCCTTAATCACCCAACACCTCCCATAGGCTTCCACCATCCTTAATCACCCAACACCTCCCTGCCGTCTGCTCTCGTAGGTCTCATTAAAGCAGCCACCCACAAAAGAGAAATGATCAGCTCCATAATGTTCACCGAAATAGCCCAGCAAAGGAAATTCAGGTGGATGGATGCGCGGCCATAATAGGGAAAAGGCACTTCACAATTTGTAAAATTTAAAAATATTAATAACAATCATAATTACATATCAGTGTAAAGCTGCCTGTAAAAAATTAAATGGATCATTTAAAAGCACAATAAAATTCAAAACATGAAATTGGACAACGCGCCTACGGCTACGCGTATTATGACAGTCTGTCAGGCGGCGGATCTCAAAAATTTAACAAACCTGCATTAATCTCACTATCATTAAATATGACATCTATGTAGAGGGACTGCATTTCTTTGGATGAGCCGCTAGTGAGAGGTGAAGCAGAGGCGATGTGATATTATTTTGGATGGAGGGCTCGATATTTGACAACAGCAACTCAGCGCTGGCGGCATGAGTGGCTGGACATGTATGGGGATGCTTAGATAGCAGACTTCACTTGAGATTGAGATGGGTGAAAGAGGAGCAGCGAGATTTAGTTTTTTGGGGTTTTTTTTTTGAATTTCTTTCTGTTTTCTCATCTGTTTAAGCATGGGCATGCTTACCTGCTATTAAATTATTGTGTCCTGTGTTTTCTTATTAACGTTTTATTTCCTTTATGTTTTCTTGTTTGGAATTTTGGTTTTATTGGACTCTGGTTGAAGAGAAGGTTGGTTTTATTAGACTCTGATTCTGTGACTAGAGGAGAAACTATGTGAGGAATGGGTTCGGAGAAAATATGTGAGGAGTGCAGCAGGCATTAACGATCGGCATCAGCATCCCAGGAGAGGAGGTATTGACTGTTAAATTTTTTTCATATTTCAATCTGTAGATGTCAATATAATTATCGACAAATGTGCATTTTAGATTTATTTACTTGAGGTATTTATTGTTTGATAATATTTAAATTTTATAGAGGTAGATATGTATTTTTAAAACGATTTACTGTATGGCCAGAGCACAAAAATATACGGAGCCTATTTTTTTAATTTGAAGTATAGATATACAGATCTAGATCCAGGCCTGGGAAGACGGAATCCTGATGTGAAATAGGGAGTAAGCCTGAGCCCAAATCCTGATGTGAAATAGGGAGTAAGCCTGAGCCCAATTTCTTTTGGTATATAAGGTTATTTCATCATCTTGAATTTCTTTTGGTATATAAGGTTATTTCATGATTTTGATTTTTGTGCCAATGGACCAGACGGAACAGATTTAACTTTATAAATCCCGGTTCAAATGCTTTTTCCATCATCAGATTATTTAGTTCCAATGCTTTTTTCAACGTTCTCCAAATTATTTCAAATTCAAACACACCCCTCTAGATATGCAAAGCCATAATACGGTTCAATGTTTGCTGACAATTGTTCAGGACTTGATAACCGATATTTGGGTGGGTTCGCCTCTACTTGGAGTGAAAGGAATTGGAATCCGTTGCTTCCTTCACCCAGCCAGCAAACACAGAAGTACTTTCAGTAATATGATATAATGGTGGGGTTTATTTGATTCTTAGAATCATTTGCCATCCCTGGTCATTTAGATTCTTGTTATGGTTATTGTTATTATTATTTAAATATTAAGAAGTAGAATTTTGGTTGTTTTGTTTTTCACCTCACTGTGGTTAATCATTTATTAGCATTGTTGGTGTTGTTTTTCTTATTTTAATTTTTTTTAAATTAAAATAATAAAATGTTTTCTAATTATCATACTACACAATTATTGATTCAAATTTTTGAAATGTGTTGACAATGTTTATGGAGGATGAAGATGATTCAATTTATTATTTCTGTTTTCTTTGTAAATTACATCATTATTTGTAAACACTCAAACACCATATCAATGAAATCAGTATTTCCTTTCTTTTTAAAGAGGGGGCTTACCCCCTCTCAAGCCTCTTCAAGATAGCTATGCCCATGGCTATCTATGAAGAATGCCTTTAGTGGTTACGGTTACTTGAGGATTCTTGTTTTCAGTTATGCCTTTATTTGTTTGTTAAAACAAACTTATATTTTGTGTTGTGGAATGTAATAATAAATTCAATATTTTGTGGCAATAATTTGGATTTTTTTTAAATTTAATGGTTGTAAGGTTATAATTAATGCTAATGAAATTTTATGTGATAAAGTTGTTTGAATTTATGATTTGTTACATTTTTTAATTATATAAAATCATTTTTTCTTGAATAATTTTAAAACTATAAAAACTATAATGATATCATACAACCATGATTTTTTATTTCATAAGCATGGTCATTCCATATAAATTTTAAAAATTTAAAAGTCTTTATAATTGCTTTTAAATAATATATCAATAATACAAATAATTATAACATCAAAAATCACTATAATGGATTTTTTTGTGAGCACAATCTTTGAATATACATTTTAATAATATATTAGAAATCTGTAGAAATGGAATAATATAAATAATATGCAATTTGAAGTTACTCTATAACTCGTTACACCTATAATTAAATATTCTTATCTTTATTTTATGTTATGTTTTTCTTTGTTGTGTGTTTGTTTTTTAGTATTCTTGTTTGTGAGTGTACAATGTTTTTACAAATAGATAATATTCACTTGTTAAATTATTGGAATGTTGTATAATAACTTGTTTACAATAAATTGGTGTTCAATTGAATCAAATTTGATTTTTTTTACAAATATTATTTGTTTAATAACTTCCTTTAAATCTATTTTTAAAGAATTTCTTAATTGATATTTCATAGTTTTGTTGGAGTTTATCATTTGTTTAAAGAACAATAATATCACATTTTCTTAATTAATATTTTTTATTATTATAGTACCACTAAAACTTATGAATTTTTTTTAACTACAATCTATATTTGAAAGTCAGATATTCTCATAATTACACTAAAATAATATGTATTTCAACAACACAAATAATTGTGATATCACAAATGACTATGATCATGAATTTTATCTATAACAATTATTTAATATATTTAAAAAATATAACTCAAAACTAGCATAAATTGAAAAAAAAAATGTTTTTAAAATTGACTAGTCAAGTTCATTTTATATGATATAATATTAAATATTTCTATTTTTATTTTTTATTAAGTGATTGATAATGATTTTGGCCAATATCAATGTAAAATTTATAATTCAGTGTCATGTTATTCACCTTTTTATATTCAATTTACTAAAACGTATCTATTTTGCAATTATTATCAAACATATTACTTTCAAAACATATGTAAAAATTATAATTCAATATCATATTATTCACCTTTTTATATTCAATTTACAAAAATATATGTGTTTTGCTATTATTATCAATCATATTCATTTCAAAACACAACTATGAAGTACAAATATTTATTTTTACTTTTTATATTTATGTTAAATTTAACAAAATTAACTTTTGCAATCATATATTTATTTTTCTAGTATTGTTTATTATTTTTATTTGAATTAATATTTATGTTTTCCAACAAGTATTATCACCCAACATATATCTCAAAAATATAAATAAATATTAGACACTCATAATATTTTTAAAATATATCTCAAATAAATATAAATACACTAAAGATCACAAGCTTCCATATTTGCATTCATTTAATAGATATTTCAATTATACATATAATAATAACATCATATGTAACCATAATCATGAATTCAGCTTTCATATTTGCATTTACTTAATAGATATTTCAACTATACATATAAGGATAACATCATAAGTACTATAATCATGAATTATTTGTAAACTTAATCATTTGTACATTGATTTTTAACAACAGATATATATTTCAAAAACATAAGTATGCCACTACACCTTTATAGTATTTTAAAAATATATCACAAATAACTAAAACAATATAAATAACCATGACAATATCACAATACTCTTTTGGGAACACCGTCATTTAAAATACTTTTAAAAAATACAAGTTTTTATAATTGTTTTTAATATATGTCTTAACCATACATAATAATAACACATTATCTACTAATATATATTTCAAAATATAAATAAGTGATAAGGACAATAACATTTTAAGAATATACCATATATAACTATTAAGCATCCAAATGACCATGACAATATTACAAATAATAATGATTAGAAAGTTATTGTGAACATCATTATTAAATAAACATTTAAAAGTCATAAGTTTGTTTTTAATTAACACCACCTCAATAAATATCATCGTGGTGATTTGTTTCCAACAGTAACCAATTTAATGTACAATAAATATACAATTGATGATCAATTATAAATTGATGTTTTATAATCATAGAATTTAGAGGTACATGTAATTTTTTTAATTTATTTGTAAATTATATTATTATTTGCAAGTAATAAAACATATAATAGTAAAACTAATAATTGTTTTTACTAGGGGGTTATGCTTTTAATTATTTAATATAGCTACATCAATAGTTATTTCACAGGAATGTGGATACGAGTTACTAAAAACCAATAAGTGAAAGTAGAACTTTTACATTCAATTTAATTGATCAATATTGGTGTAAATATTTAATAATATTGATATATGAAATTATGTAGAATTGTTTTATTATTATTTTTAAATGTAATTTGGCCATAATAAATAAACATGTCATTGGATTTATTATGTGAACTATTTAATCATAACTAAATATTATTATGTTAGCCTGTTTAAAATAAAAAATCCATACAAAATGGATATAATAATTAGAGCTTAAATATTATAGTATCACTTTATTTAAATGTGTGTTCAAGTATGTACATGATCATCTAATTAGTTACACTTAAATAAACAATGTTGATTGTTATTAATCATCTAATAGAACCTTTGTTTTCTACTTAATTGTCAATTGATGTTTTCAACATTTAGTAGGATTTAATGGTTATTGATGATGGCCTCTTATTTTTCTTATCCTTCTCATTATACTTATAATAATTTTAGTATCTATCTAATCAATTTCACTTTAAAAATATCAATTTTCAGCCCTTTAGTGTTCACATCTATTTCATTTTTTCATAAACTATATGAGATATTTGTTTATTTATTCAAACTATATGACACATATTTCTTCCCATGTATTAATTATCTTTCTCTTTTCTAAAAAATTAGAATATGCAATGCTCATGTATCACTTTTATCTTTATAGTAATAACAATATTTTCAATTATTATATTAATAGCATTCCCTTTAAATATCATATAAAGTATATTTGTTTCCTATCAACACAAAAATCATTGCAGTTCCCATAATAATAATTTCCTTCACATATCATATCAAACAAATTTATTCAAATGTTTTTCTATCAATGCAACAAACATTTCAATGATTGAAATATGTATTTTAATTTTTTATTTTTTTAAGGAAAAAAAGGACTACAACTACCCATTGCTTGTAAAGTGTACAAACTGTAAACTGTATATTTTAGGTGGTAAATCTCTTTTTTTAGAGTGCTTATGTCACATGTGATTATGGAGCTAAATAGTGTTGTTTTCTTATTTTTATCAATTTTAATAATCTTCGAAATTCATTACATTCACATAGATCATGAAATGAGCTTGAAACTTAACCTTATAAACCATATTTTTTTGATTGATGTGGCTTTCTAAAGCAACAAATTGAAACTCTTCTCAAACTACATAAACAACAAAAATTAAATGAAAATAGTGTTATAATACTTGGTGAGGCAAATTTCCAGAACTTAGTTTTAAATGTTGTTTGCACCCACTTCATCATAAAAGACTTATTTCACTTGAAAATTTTCCCTAAAATTTATGTAAATGATTACTTGGAAATTTGGAAATATTTAATGAAGGTTTAGTGAAAATTGGAGAGTTATTTTCAAGACGATAAACACTCACCAAATCTTTACAAAAATGAAAAATCCTTGTGGATTATTTGTTTTATGATTTTTGTTATCCTTGTTTAGTTGGCACTCTTTGCTTAACATCAAGGATAATTTTGTCCTAGTAAATAGATTTTCTTTCTAATGACATGTCCATCTTAAAGGTATGAGGCCATTGAACATTTTTATTGTTATGTAGGCCCTAATTATATTGTGAACTCTTAGAATCTTATATATAGCAAGGAGGTCCTATCATTTGAATCGTTGTTCATTGATGTGATGTAAAAGGACTCTCCCCCTCGAAGAGGCTTATTTTCGAGTCAGTGATCTATTTTTTCTTCTGATTTTGTGATCTAGTTATGTAACACTACATGGATCCTAACTAAGGAATCACTAGTTGGTATTTAATCCTAACTATTACTTACTAAGTTTCTAGTATCTTGTTTGTTGAGCATTATATTAGACACCCAACTAGGAAATATCGATTGCAAGAAGCAATTTCATCCACTTTTCTTCGAAAATGATATTGTATAGAAATTGTCTTTTACTTAGATAAGAATCCTAACATCATGCTTGTGGTAACCTTTAGATAATTAATTACTTAACGCACTACCATTGTTCTATCCACGATTCGTATTACTACTACAAATATGGTATTTTTGAGAGATATCATTTGAGGGAGGAAATACTTCATACGATTTGCAATGATCTTGTTCCTTATTTTACACAGAAAATTGCATAAGGAAATCATTTTGTATTTAATAAGGATTTCATCTTTCTCATTTTTTGGAATCAAGGTGAGACAGATGGTATCTAAAGGTATCATAATAGATTTTTCTCATTGAGATTCTTATGTTGGTTTCCTAACATCCATCTCAATTATTGCTGAATGTGATTGAAAGAATTTAATAGTGAAACCATTTGGTCTTGGAACCTTGTTGGATGGAATCGTTCTTATAGTCTCCTCAAACTTTTCATGGGTGATTTCTCACAAGAGCTCCTTATTCCATTTTTCCTTCTGCAGTTCCTATGGAAATGATGTTGGTATTAACCTACGTGTTTGCTTCCTTCTTATCTATATCTACTTTGTTCATAATGTGTTTGAAGTACTGAACTAGTTCCTGAGAGATCTACTCATTGAGTTCTAGCATTTTCCCATTCTTTCCTTTCCATGAGATATTATTTAAGGCGGTGATGATATAGGATGGATTTATGCAAAATTTTATTACTTTTCTTCCTTTCATTGAGAAGTTGGATTTTTCACATTTTCTTCCATAATATTTCTTCCTGTTTGTTTTGTTCCTTGACATCCCATAATGCATCCATCTTAGCCTAAATGAGGGTTTTTTTCCCTCAATTGATGATGACATCTTGTTGGATGGCTTTCATCTTCCCATTTAGTTTTTTCTTCTCCTCCAAAATATCATCAAACGTTTCTTTATTCCAACTCTCCAATCGAAGTTTCATATATTTCAGTTTTTGTAGTTTATGTAATCGCCCATAGTAGCTTACCAATGTAATATGTTTATTATTCTAATGACCCATAGTCACTTAACAATGTAATAAGATTATTAACATGCATATTAAGGCTGTTGTATGTTAGGTACATATGTATGCATCACATGTATTTCACTAATATGAATACCAGTTTAATAATATAGAATCTCTAAGTGTATGGAAAATGTATTAATTATTAAATTCATTCTAATTATCAAATAATACAATAAAAATATGTTAGCCTCAAGGGTTATTTCAGTTGGTCAAAATCAGTGCCTCGCCATTAGGAGGTCACAGGGTCCAATCTCCCCAAAGCCCTTGGGGTCAGGCCTTGCTAGTGGGCCACGACGCTAGATTCCCTTCGGGGTCGATCAACCCATATTTTTCCATGGACGTAGTGCCACCCGTTGACCGGGGTGTTCGTGAACCACAACATTAAAAAAAGAAATCAATAAAAATATGTTAAATTAATTTGAGTACTATTATTTAATTTCACTAATAAGCTATTGTTATTATTTTAGTCGAAAATATATGTCAACATGTTTTTGAATAACTCTAGATGATATTTTTCATTAATATATTTAATTAAAAGAATTGGGGGATGAGCCTTGGGGATCCAATATTTTGTTGGAAATTGATCATGGGTTTTAAAGGACCAATGGGCACAGAGAAGGCCTATCACCTAAGTGCTATGAACTATTCAGGAGGTTAGAATTTCTAAACTCCTCCAAAATTCAAATATGAAGGAAGTCCCTATATAGGGAGCCTCGCTGTATGGTGGCATCTGAATGTAGAAAAAAAAAGAACCAAGGGCGAGACAAGTCAACATAGGAAGATACCCCCTCTGTTGGATCTAGATGCCTTATCACCATAACGTTAAGTCATTGGTCACACCTCTTGGTTCCATGGTGTAAAACAAGAGATGGTCAAGCAAAAGGAACTCGGAACCTCGAGACCTCATAAAATATTTCTAATGCAAGCTATGATATGGAGGCACCAATACTATTGTCAAGAGAAGAATAAAGTCATCAGTCACAACATATGGTCCCATGGAAGGGAAACGACAAAAGGGGCTAAGAAAGAAGGAACTGAAGGCATCGAAATTTAGTGATAGCATAGCATTGTCTTAATAAAATTTATGATGAGTGGATCTCCGATATGGAAGAAATGGTTAGGTCGACAATCGATTAAATTAGGAAAGAATATGTTGATGTCACATGAAATCAATGGCAACTGTTGTAGGCAGGAAAAAGTGACAGAGAGTACCATGACTGTGTAAGATGATTTGATGGAGTGTGTCTATGAGCTAAGAAGTAGCAATTTAGAGCAAGATTTGTCATGTCCACATCATATTACTGCATGCATAGAGCATGCCACATTGTGAGAGGTTGGGCACAACCACATCCACGTCTTCCATGTTGAGTATGTGCTCTTGCATGAACCATGGATGTACTGGCGAGAGGATTTCTATGTGTTCCTTAGCCTCTGATGCCCAACAAATGTAGTAGAGGTGGACAATAGAGACCTAGAAGGTCCACAAGGATCCAAAAGAATAACTAGAAAAGGCAACCCAAGAGAAAACATAACAAAGATAAACACTAGCAATGTTGAGAAATAGATCGAGGTGATCACAACCTCTAATTGAGACTAGCAAGGAATCCAAATACCAATTTTTGAGGCTGACAAGGGTGATGGAGCTACGTATTGGAGAGACTAATAGATACCTCTAATTGAGGCTAGCAAGGAATCCAAATAACAATTTTTGAGGTTGATAAGGGTGATGGAACTATGTGTTGGAGACACCAATAGATATGGAAGATATACACAACTTTTAGAGCATAGTTAATATAAGAATGATTGTTTTCATGGAGAGTAAGACAAGATATCATGTCTTGAGCATGATTAGAGTGCTTAGGGGTCATGTGATTGGCACCTTCACTTGTATATTGAATATACTCAACACGAGAACCTGAATGGGATCGTCACCCTTCCCAAGCCATTAATGCACAAAGTCACGTCAGCATGAGTGGTTACATGTTGTTTGTACAAAGAGTCATCTTGATCTGGGACATGATTATAGTTTCTTGTAATTTTATTATTATTTCTATTAATTAAATATATATTAATTAAATGCAGTTATGAAAACTTTTGATTCTTAAATGTACCTTAAATGATGGTGCTTTCCAAAAATCATTTGTGATATTGTCTTTGTCATTTGTATAATTATTTGTGATATATATTAAAAATGGTATAATTGCGTCATAGTTATTTATATTTTGAAAATGTATACTATTTAAAAATAATAGATATAAATTAAAATATAAGTAAACAACTATACTTGTATACTCTAAATACTAGGATATCCTTCCAAACTATTTTTTATTAACTTTAACATAAATGTAAAATAGAAGATGAAGATTCACCATGGTATTTTTGAAATATATTTTGATTGATAATCTTTTGGGAAAAAAAAAAATCTTTTCTATATTAAATCTAGGGGTTTTCTAGGGTGCTTCAAAAAACTAGTTTAAATAACACAATTAAGATTTCACGTCAAAATGTTCCATGGTATTCTGGCACCGGAAAGTCTAAAACATCACACTAAAAAGAATCAGCATTAAATTAGACAATAATTTTAATATAAACAAAATAATATATGGCCAGTCAACTCATTTAAATTGTGACGTTATGTATGTGTAAAATGAGTATACACCCACATCAACAAGAACACAAAGAAACAAACACAAACATATATACAACAAACAAATTAAATAAAATAAAAAATAAAATAAAAATACAAACATTTAAAATTCTCCTTATAACTAATCATAAGCTATTTTGTAAATTGCATATTTATTTATTTTGTATTTTACTATAAAAACTTCGTGATATATTTTGTAAATGTATATGTAATCGCTGGGGTTACAAAAAAATTGTATTCATAATAATTTGTGATGTTATAGTTATAATTATCTACAATGTTGAAATATTAATTAAAAGCAACTATCAAAACATGTGATTTTTTAATTCTCTATTGAAAGGTGATGATTACGAAAAAAAGTCCACGGTGGTAATTATTTGCCATAATGTCATAATATTTATAATTTTAAATATAATGAATAAAAATATTCATGAAAAATTGATTTTATTTAAAAATAAAACTAACAAACAATAAACTACAATGATTCTATATTATAAAATTTAATTAACATTAGTTATAAACTTACAACCATTAAATATTAAGAAAATACATATTAACCTAACATCTAATATCAATTTATTTAAAAAATTTATTGATATTTTAAAAATATTTTTACATTCCACATCATTATATATAAGTTGGTTGAAAAACTAAAATAAAAGAAAAACATAAGTGGCAAAAAAAAAAAAATTCTCACACGAAACCATAATTTTAAGCATTCGTGAGCGATAACCATGGCCATGGGTATCTTTGAGGACTTGAGAAGGGATTTGCAAAACTCGTTCCCTAAAAATAAATACTAAATTTAAAAAAGAAATACAAAAGAAATCATAGGCTGCATCTATTTTAGTTTCCATCTCCGTCCCTCTAAAAATAGAAAGGTATATTATAAATACTGGATACTATAAATGAAAAACATAAAATCAAATGAACCCTAACCTTTCTGCGCCGAAATGGCAGATTCCAATCCCTTTGGATCTCATTTCTTATGACCTACCCAGCAAAGGCAGACAAATACTCCAATCAAACATGTGAACATCTATTAGGAACCCTCCACGATTCTGAGAAAACATTGAACGCCATTAGATTCTTTGCATATTGAGACTAAAACTAAAAATACAACTGATGAGCATTTCCAAAAGCATGGCAAAAGTATTTGAACTAAGTTTTAGGATTGTGTAAAATAATCTCTTGACTGATAGAAAAAAGTATTTGAACCAGGGATTTTAAGATTAAAGTGAGATCTATTTATTAAATGCCTCAAATATAATGAATTGTACCAACCCATTCAATTCAAGCCTAGATCCATCAACACCACCATTGGCCTCCCCACTTCTGCAACATTGAATCCATCCATTCAACGTTACTCTCTAGCTAGTCCATGTGTTGCATGCATTGAGCTTTCAAGACTCTACAGCTATTACCTGCGATGCATGAGCGATACTTGCTTACAATAGATTTAACTACTTCACGACCTCGAGGATAGAAGGATAGGTAGATTGCAGGAGCCTAATTGGCTCTCTCCAGGCCACCAAAGCCACATGTCTCTCTTGGACCTTAAAGAAACAAAAATATAGACATATTAATACAATGTTTTCGTTACAAAATTGAACATGATCACATAACTTTGTATACTAAAACAAATTGGGCTCATCCCAGGAAAGTGGTTTATTCAACATCAAGATTCTGCCTCCCAAGCCAGGAAGGTATACATGTGAAATAATTCTTTGATAAGTATGTAATATTTATCTTTTTTTGTTTACTTTTTTTGCCCTCAGTAAACAACTAAATCATTCTAAAATACACATTAACTGTAATACAATTATCTATTATTTATATTTCTATCCATAAATTTAAGTTTCTAACAAATACAACAATTCTGTCTGTGAAATGCTGATAAACCCATTCCTCTGTTCCATTATTACTTCAAGTTTATCTTCACTTCCTACTCCCACCCTTTCCGAACTAGGGGTTAATAAAATAAATAAAAATATAAAACAAATGAAGAAGAAAAAACAAGCACATACCACACAACAATTATTAAAACAAGTAAGCATGGCCATGCTTAACACAACAAAAGAGAAAACAAAAACAGATAAATACTCGGATCTGAAAACCCAAAGATCTCCTCCACCCTACTCACCGCTCATCTTTCACACATCTCAAGTTTGTTCATCTAATCATACATACAACCACTTCTATTCTACAGATGTCCGGCTGCTGTGCCACAAGTATCAAATATCCAATAGATTCCTATTCCACACATGTCCAGCCGCTCTGCCACAAATATCTGATATCCAAAGGACTCAGCCCGCCAAAGATCAAATATCCACCCGGTCATGTAAGTAGCTGCATATCACAAAATTGATCTCTGAACCAAAATATATGTGCCTCCTCTTGCCATATTTAACAACGAGATTATATGGAGGTTTCTTAAATTTTTCAAATCCGCTTGAAACCGTTAAGCTTTTAGCTTTTCGATTTTATTGTGGTTGAACCTTTCTTTATAATTTTTATTTTTAGATTTTTTAGTATATTTTTTTATTTTTAGAAAGGATCACCTACCAGTACTCTATTCTATGGTCGCCTTTTTTCTGTTATCAATCTTTTTCTCAGCCTTTTTTGTCATGACCACTTCCGCATGTGTACAACTGCCCACAAGCGTATAATGATCGCATTGTGGGTTGTCAGTTGCTGCTTTAATGATGCCTGATAGCTTAGATGAGATGGATATCATGACTGACACGCGTTTCCCGGAATCCCATGCGTCTGAATTAAATGGATTGCAGAAGTCGTTCACCGAAATCCCATGGGTTTGAAGTAAATCAATTCTAGTAGTCAGAAAAACTAAACTAGGTTTGAAGTAAGTCGATTCCAGTAGTCCTCACTCCTGCCCAACTCCTGCCCATTGGGGCGTGAATTGCATCATAAGCCATTGTAAAACACCAGCAGGCATATTGTGCGACAACGTGTTGGTTTTTCCAATTTCACGTCCAAGTTTATTAATTAAATGATGTTAAATTTAAATGACCATTTATTGGTTGTTTACTTTATTTTTAGTTTATAATAATTTTCTATTTTGAAAATGTTGTTATCTAAAAAAATAATTAATCGTTTATTCTAAAGCTCATGTTTTTCCTTCTACCAAATAATAATATGATTATTATTTTTTTGTTTTTTGTTTTGTTTTTTTTCATTTTTATAGGATTTTGTATTGAAAATCCTAGAAATTTACATTATAAATATTATTTTTGTCATCTACTCTCTCATCTAGAAAATTATCAGACTATGACAACTTAAATTAATCTGAACTCAAATTCCAAAACTTGAAAATGCATAGATTTAATGCTATCCCACTCTAGGTCAAGAACCATAAGTAGTGAGGAAATGAGCATACATGTTTTCAAGAATGCCCTTCACCAAATAAATATGGTCAATCTACCGAGCATTAGTAGGTCGATTTAGTCAATGCAAAGGAGCATCATTGGATGAATCTTGGAGGTGGTAGCTTTCAAATTCCAATTTTTGTTCTTTCAAGGCACCCCTTTGATATTTTGCAGGGGGTGTGGGGTTTAGTCCATGCAAAGGATCACCATTGGAAGAATTTTGGAGGTGGTCACTTTCAAATCCCAGTTTTTGTTCTTTCAAGGCACCCCCTTTGAGATTTTGATAGGGGGTGCGGTTGACATGAAACAAGTCCATTTTTCAAGGCAACCCATCATCTCTTGATCATGTAGTAGCAAAATCACTTATTATTCTTAGTCACTTTCCCTAGGATAAAGGTGTTGCTACCTGAAGAGCTATTGTAGAAGAATCACTTGATCGATCTTGGGCATGGGTCTACATTGGTGGAGCTTCTTGTGAATTGGGACAAAGGAGAGGAGGAAAATTCATCCTCTCCCTGTCATAATCTTATTTCTTCCATGTCAAAATATGGTTTGCACTAGGGACAAACAAATATGTGGAACATATTTCTTGCAAACATTTATTACTACATGGCATGGATAAAGAAAGTAAACAATTACAAGTTTATGGGGATTCTATGTTGATAATTAATTTCCCTAACAATACTTAAGTGTGTAGAAAGTTTCTTCTTACTCCTCTTACTCATGAAACTTTAAGGATTAAAGATCACTCCACTTACATCTATTTTTTTGACACATATAGGGAACACAACTAGACTCCCAACCACCTACCAAAATAAGTTACAAATTTAGAAAAATACTAGTTGCAGGTGTTATGATAGTGCCATATTTATATTTTTAAAATATATATTGGATTATAATACTAGTTAAATAAATATATACAATGAATAATTGCAGTTACAAACAATTCATGATTATAAATTATTTTTGTAAGTAAGCAAATTTTTCATTATATTTTCATATACTTACATAAAATACAAGTAGATTATAATTTCTTTTTGTAAGTAAGCACAATCTTCATTATATTTCCACAAACTTACATAGAATACAAGCAGAGGTGAACATGTACAAACTTTGTTTGAGGAGAGTACATTTGAGACGCTAAAACCATACTACCATGGCACAAACTAGGAGAGACCATTGAAACTTGAGGGGGAAACTAGATGGTCCTCCTCATAGGTTTGAGGATAGTTTTTGAGTCTAGAATACTTTGAGAAGCACAACATAGATATCAATAGATAATATGAAAATATTGATAGAGTAAAAACTTAGAAAGCCTTCCCTAGGTCTTTTTGGTGAGCCTGATCATCCCCTATGACTTGGTTGTGAGCCTGGTCATCCTTGACAACACACTTAAAAGGGTCATCATGATGGATTTTTGGAATCCAAGGAGGGAACACCCACCTTATGAACACACCATATAGGCTGGTGTCAGTCCTTTTTATGAATTCTCCACTTTCTTGGTGGATATGGAAGTGGTTTCGTTGGTCACAATTCAAACTTCCTCCACTTAAACTGATGTGTTTTCTTTCTCCCCTGGATCACCTAGTTCTTCCTCCTTTGATTTCTGAGGTCCATAAATCTAAGTGATGGGAGTTTTAGAGCCCAAAACACAAGAGTCTAAGTAATTTGATAGCAATGACACAATGGGTGAGACTGGAGGAGGAGGATGAGGTTGGAATTTAATTACCATGTCTTTAGTGAGGGCTCTCAGATATAAAATAGTGTGAGCTCAATGGGACTCCATATTCACTACTCTTCCTTCGATAAGTTGTAGGACAACTTCATGGTCCATCAAATGATCACCCATCAAATTCCTTACAATCCAATGCCCATAGCTAGTATTTATGACATCCTAAGCTTCCGTGGTAGAAATTTGGAGCCTGATGTGTTGAGGCACATCCTCATCGTATTGTTCAATCCATAGAGAATTCCAAGTTATGAGAGGTTAACCATACCCATGTTCACATCCAAAAGCGTGCAAAAAAACTTGTTCTTACTCGTCTTGCTATTAACTCTTTAAGGATTAAATATCTCTTAACTTTCATCTCTTTTTCTCACATATATAAGGAAATAAAGTGTCACGTATCTATTTACTCGTCAAGAAATTAATTAGAGATCCTTAGTATATGTCACATTCACTATGTCTTCATTAAAGAATGGTGTTATTTTTCTCTTATCCATTTGATACATATAACCTTTGCAATCATCCATGGTATATATATATATATATATATATAACATTCCATCTAACATATATGATTCCACGTATCGAGCATTGATACATATTATAGGTATTGTATGCCTTGTTTGCATGACTCGTTCTTGGTATAACATAGCTACACATACTTGTGATGTTATTATTTATTATTATTTTGTGAAGCATACAACTTGAGTGGGCCTAATGGTTAAGAGCATGTGTTTCCTCCTAAGAGATCACATGTTCAAATCCAAAGGGGGGTAGAGTATGTATTATTCCATAGACATAGCAGTCAAATTGTTGCACAGAGTTGGGTCCTTTGTCCCACAAACAAGGGGGTCCCATACATTGAAATTGGATAATAATAAGAACAATAACAAATTATTTTTTTGAAATATATATTAATTAAAGGAGGTTTCCAAAACATCTTGTTTTTAAATCTATCTTGAATGATGGTTTTCCAAAAGATTATGTATGATATTATCATGGCCATTAGTATAATTTTAGTTATTTGTGATGTATTTTAAATATTTTATAATAATTTCATATGTATATTTTTGAAATAATTATATGTTGATAATACTTGTTAATCGTTACAAAAAAAATCATGATTGTACTTTTAAAATGATGTACAATGAATAACAGTTAGCAAAAATTCATGAGTATACTTTTTTTTTTTTTTTCTTTTTTTCTTTCTGGGCAAAGGATAAACTATTTATATTACGAAAATTGAAAAAATATGTACAAGAGGTTTTAACCTCTGAGAGTGATGAAACAACTCTCTGTCAAAGTTTTTCCACAACAGATCTTTCCTGCTGAGATAGCGGAACATGATAGCAGCACTTAAGCTTATCAAGACAGTAGAAACTATTACATGAAGGCTATCAGCAAAAAAAAATTCCAAGCTAAAGATTTATACATGATAGGCTTGGAATTTTACCAAAAAACAAAGCATTTTCAAAATGAGCCAGGCACAGGTGCCTGCTTGTCTCTGAAAGACGCTAGCCGAAGAGCGTGTCACCATGGTTTCTATACACAGGTAGCCGATCCCGAACAGAACCCTTTGAATCGAAAACATAGCAAAAAACATGTGCAGAATCCCCAGACCCGGAGTCTCAAACCTTACCCGCCAAGCAGTGCTTATCAGTTGAGATTTTTGGAGCATTCCGCACGGTCCGCCGCTGCCCGTTTCGCCGCCTCCCATTCCGCTCCTTCCCTTTCCGGATCAAGCTCGCAAGTCACCTCCATGCCATCTGGGATGTCTTCGAGTCGATGAATTCCTGGCGGGAGCTTCGGGTACAGGACATGGCCAAAGACGACGTCCGGCTCCTTGTTCTTCCTGGAGGCTTCCATTGCCTGGGGACCCTCTGACGATTGCTGAGCCATAGTTGTATCATCCTAAGCCATTATGCTGACAATTTCTTGTAGAACCTCATTCTGCTCTTCCGAGTGAACACAGCTACTATCTTCTTCAAGCCGACTCTGAGAGGAGGGGAGGTATGAGCTGTCTTCCTTTCCCCTCCTCTGAGAGGAATTGTCTGAACTGTGCTCCTTTTCCTCTGATTCCTCCTTCCTGCTGTCTTCCTCTTCATCTTCTTCATTGAAGATGATTGTAATCAACGCTGAGATGATGGGCCTGTTAGTTCGGCATTTGTATTTGAACATTGCCGATTGCACGGTGTTGCTAATGGCATTCCCAGAATCCTCAGACCCAAATGAACTTGGAGAGGCATAAGCAAGCGGGGAGACATGTCACGGGCTTTGAATTCCCCTGCATCCATATTGTCCCCTCTGTCCATAGTTCCTCCCACAGCGGGAAGTGGCTCGTTGACGAGGAGCCATGTTAGTCGAATGATCCACCGTTGCCTTCAACTGCTTGCCCTTTATCGCTATCTCCTCCCTTTTCACCTCAGACGTGATGAATTTGAAGAGTCTCGCTACAGAGAGAAGGTTTCCTTGAAGCAGTGCCTGTACCCCGACTACGATCTTCCCACAATGCCGAGAGTGTGTCTTCATCCCTACACAATGCCTGGCTTTGCACAGAGGAATACTCTCTCCAGCACCTCCCTCCTTCCTCACCAGACCAACATTCTCTTGCGCAACAGGGCTGCAATTCCGCGCCTGAACAGACCAACATTCCTCCCCGAACATCCTGGTGTTCCTTCTGCTATACCCTTCGATAATCCCTTGGGACAGCAGCCGGCGTAAATGGCATTGAATTCCATTCAATTCAGCAGTGTTGAACTTCATTACACAGCTCCAGGATACCGGCTCGCTGTACACTCCTCGTGGCCGGCACATGGCCTTTGTTTGTTGTGCTGGCACCCGCATCTAGGTCTTTTTTTTTCCTTTTTTGTAAGCAATCAAAATTTTCATTAATTTACATAGAAGACAAGTAGGAGTTAACATGTGCAAACCCTATCTAAGGAGAGTACCTTTGAGATGTCCAAACCATACTCGTTGGGTGTAAACTAAGTAGAGACCATATTCCCTTGAGAGGAAAACCAGATGGTCCTCTTGGTATGTTTGAATATAGTTTTTAGTCTATAATATAGTGAAAATAATAATGTATATATTGATAAATAACATGAAAAATATTGACAGAGAAAAATATTACAAAACGTTCTTGAGGTCTTTCTTGGTGAGCTTGGTCATCCTTGGCAGGGTACTTAAAAGGTTCATCGTGGCCTTTTGTTATCCAATGAGGTCACTCATACTATGTGAAAACACCATACGAGTTGGTCGATTTATTTTTATGTGAAGTATATTCTTTCTGGTTGAATGTCGCAGTAATTTCATTGGTGTCAATTTTGACATCGACCACGTATACTGAAGTTTTTACTTCCTCCCTTGGGCTACCTAATTCCTTCTCCTTTGATTTTTGATGTCCATAAATTTAAGTTCTAAGAGGTTTAGAGCCTTGAATACAAGAGTTAGAACTAATTGATTACATTGAAATATTCGGTGAAGCCAAATATGGAGGAGGCAAGAATTGAATTAAATTCTTGATTACAAACAATTCATGGTTACGTTTTTTTTCTTTGTACGTAGGCACCATTTTCAATATATTTTCCCAAATTTATATATAATACATTGAGTTAACATGTGTAGAGTATATATAACAACCATACATTCGAGATGGAAACTTCATACTAGGTAGGCACAAAATAAGGAGAGACCATCCTCCATCAAGATGGAAACCAGACGATCATCTTAATAGGTCTGAGGATCGTTTTTGAGATCGAAATATAGAAACAAGAATAAAATAGATACCAATAGATAATATGAAAATTACTGACATATAACAAACTTAGAAACCTTTTCATAGGACTTGCTGGTGAGGTTGGTCATCCTTGGAAGGGTATTGAAAGGGGTCACCATGGCCTCTTGGAAGCCGAGGGTGGCCCCACTTAATGAACACACCATAGGAATTACTGATGGTCTTTTCCTATGAAGTCTCCCATTTCTGTGTGACTATGGCAATGCTTTCTCTGGTAACAATATGGACACCCTCCACTTCAAACAAAATTTGATTATCCTACCTAAATCGACCTAGTTCTTTCTCCTTGTATTTTTGAGATTTAATAATCTTAGGGATGGGAGGTTTATATTGGTGAACATAATATTTTGAACCATATTATTGCATTCGAGCGTTGGGTGAGGCTAGAGGAGGAGGAGGTAAGAATTCAATTCCTAACTCCCCAGTGAGGGCTTTCAAAGGTAGATGAGCCTAAATTAGATGGGATTCCATATTCGTTATTTTTCCTTTAGTGAGATATAGGACTGTTTCATGGCTACTCACATAATGACCTCGTATATTATTTATATCCCAAATCCCATTACAGGTATTTATGGGTTCTCAGGCTTCCATGGTGGAAATCTAGAGAAATAACTGTTGAGGAATGTCCTCATCATATTACTCCATGCTTAGATCATGACATGTTGGGGGACGCTGAGGAAACTTGATTTTGTTCCATGTCAAAATTTTGTTTCGACTAGGGGCAAACAATTAGGGGGAACATGTTTCTTGCAATTATCTATTACTACATGATCTATATAAAATATGTACACAATTACAAGTGTATGTGAATTTTTCATTGATAATCAATTAGATTAATATTTACAAAAAGGTGTATAGAAAGATTCTTCATATTCCTCTTAGTAATGAAACTTTAAGGATTAGAGATCACTTCAATTACATCTCTTTTTACCACACATATATGCAACATAATTAGACTTCCAACCGCTTATGAAAAGAAGGTATAAATTGGGAAAGGGACTTGTGGCAGGTGTTGGAAAAACATGAGGGAAACAACTACGCTTACATTCATAGAAATTTGAGAGACCACGTGCAAGGGTTGTAATGACAAACATATATTTTTTGATAGTTTATATTTGCACTGTCTTTCAAACACTATTATATCTAGGTAGTTTTGTACACTCAGTAGGATCTAATATCCTTTTTTCTACATCATGTTATGAATTTCTTTCTAATAATATATATTTTTCAAACCAAAATATGGTTTTATGTTAACGAAGCGATAAACACTTTTAGAACGTATTTGCGAAAACAACACAAATAAACCTTATGTGTATCTTTAAAATATAATTTTGGATCCTTTTCTCAATGAATGAAAATTATGATTTTTTTCCTTGGGTGGAAAAAACACATTATACAAAATTTCAATAATTAATTTAAGATTTCATTACAATAGGAATTTTTTATTTTTTTATTAGATTGATTGTACTTTCTTTGATGAAAGAACCACATGACTTATTGAATAAACCAATCTAAAATTTTGGATTAAAAGAAAAATCCTTGCAATAACACATTATAGCTATATTATAACACTTCATCTTTTAACCCTTTTCCAGTTATGCTTTCTAGCGAATTTTGCATGGACTCTAGTAGGAATTTATTGGAATCACAATTTTGAGTTGTGTACTAGGTACAATTTGAGTGTCCCAATTTTTCTTTAGGGTTTCAAGTCTAATTATGCATAAAAAAATGCCTTTTAAACACTAAAACCATTAGGAGGGAAAATAGGTGGTTATCCTGATAGGTCTAAGGATAGTTTTTGAGTATATAATATAGGGACAAGAATAATATAGATATCAATAGATAATATTAAAGTTGCTGACATAGCACAAAGTTAGAAGCATTTTCCTCAGACTTGTTGCTGAACGTGGTCATCCTTGGAAAGGTACTAAAAGGGATCACGATGGCCTTCTGGAAGCCAAGGAAGGTGCTCCCTATGGTGTAGGTAAATTCTATGTGCGTACGTAAACAAATCCTCTAGCCCAAGAGAGTGGGTTTACAGACAAACAATCTATGGAAATTCTCCTTAAGCTAGAATCAATTAAGAGGGCCTACCTCTTAGAACGATATTCTGCTTGGTGTTGGTCATGCTTCCTCACTCCAGCTACCTTCCATTTCCTTCCTTCGAATACCTAAAACAAGAAAACAACAACAACAACAACAACAAACGTGACAAAATACAATATTGTATTCAGCCTACTTAATAGGCCAAGTAAAAATTAAGCCATAAATATGTAAAATGACACTTCATGTAGGAAATTAATTGATAGTTTCATTAATATAAATCAGAAAGAGATTACAACTGGTGCCTTGACATTGTTGGTCTCCTCTGATATATCAGGGTTGCCACACTTCTACTAGCACTTCGTGGATAGCCCCAAAAAATGGAAGTTTTAAGGCCTCTTTCCCTCTAGTCTCAAACCAAACCAAAATCACATTATTCTCCATCAAACATACACTATAAATCTATAAGCTATAGATGAATTATTGGTTATTCACACTTGCTCCAAAACTCCAACTAGAACTACTTTTGGCTTGGGAAAAATAGAGGTTTATATAGATTGGATGGAGGGGAGATGGTTCCTCTAATAGGGAAAAGGAGCCCAAACTAACTTCCTCACCTCCATCTGACCCAACCATTTAATAGACTTCCATCAAGAAGCTTCTAGACTTGGAAGCTTTGACTGCATATTTAAAAAAACTTTCCAAAAGAGGATCAACACGACTAAAAAGGGCTTAGTCGGTATGATCGGCACTAGTGCTTGTTTTAATCTCTGCAAATCGACGAGATGAGGACACAGGTCATTAGCATTTATCTTGTAAACTGGGGTAAAAGGAAGATTTTGGGGAAATGATGCAAAAGGGAATTGTTCTGCTCATGAAGAGGGACATAATGAGAGTTTATTCATGATGGGAAAGCATGTAGGGGTCACTGTAGAGGTCCTCTAGGATCATGGAATGGGGAGTATAAGGACAGTAAAAAAATGTTGTGTAACACTCCACAATGAACACACCAAACGAATTATTAGTGCTCTTTCCCTGTGAAGTTTTCCCTCTCTATCTGTATGACAATTCTTTCACTGGTAATAACTTGGACATTCTCCACCCGAACCAAATTTTTATCATGCTACTTGGAGCCACCTAGTTCTTTCTCACTGTAACTCCCAGAGTCACGTTAAATGAGCTTGCTCTGTAGGAGCATAGGGATTATATGCAAACCTATGCAATCATTTGCAAATTCATGGGTTTATGGCCCACTGAAAAATCCTTACAAATGTGGATAAGATACCACCCAAAAGGAAGCATTGACCTACACCTAGGTTCAAAGCGTTTCTTTACTGTGGTTTTTGCGAACATCGAAGACAGGGATAGAGTTTTTGAACGTGGTCCCTACTTCTTTGTTGCTGCAGGTCTCTATATTCGACCTTGGATCATGAATTTTGTCCCAAAACGTGAGACCTTTACTTCAGTCCCGGTTTGGGTAAGTTTCTATTGTCTTCTGCTTGATTATTGGCAAACATAATCCTTAAATAGTAAATAGGAAATAGTTGTGAAGTGATGCGTCACAACAATATATATATATTCTTCTTAAATAAATTTAGAAATATGGAATATAGGCAGTAAGCTTCTATTCATTAAAACACAAATGAAGGAGCATATTTCTTATGTAAAGAATTGCGACTATTCCCTTAATATACAAAAAAGAAAATTGAGTTTCATGTGGACAAACAAGAACAATACAAGTGAATATTAATTAAAGTGAAGGTGTAAAAGAATAATAAGTGAATTGTATACATTTTCTTTTGAAATAGTCAATAGTCTGGAAAGTGGAAATTTACGCATGTAGATAACCCATGAAGGAGAAAGAATGTTGAAGCAGTATTTTAGTCAGTGTTTTAATAAAATGAATCTAGTTCATAGACATAAAGAATCATTCTCATAATATCAATAGAAGGTTTCTCGATACCATTAGTCAGTACCCGCTAAACTAAGCCATAACCAGGAGGTGAATAGAGTCTAGCAATTCTGTTTTCATCCACAACCCATTATCTGGTAGGTTTTTGGGTAACCAAGTAAGCAAGAAGCATTATAGACACTAGTAGAGATCGTGGAGGTCTTGAGAAAATGTCTAAACATGAGAAAGGAATAGAACACCGAGAGGAAAATTGTGCATTTGAATGAGACTAACTATACCGAAACTATAAAAGAAGCCACTTATTGCATATAGAACTATGTAAAACAAAAACAGACTCATGATTTAAAGAAAAAATGTAAACCATCACTAGAAGTAAATTAACTCATGAACCCAGATAGAGCATGGTACTACTTGAAATAAAAATGAGAGACATTCTTAAATTAAAAAAAAAAATATATAGAAAATTGGCAGTCGTGGATGTATAGGCTTCCTCTCAAAAGGACTTAGTCATCCTGGGAGGGCTCTTAGTGCTCCTAGAATTAGGAACCCCCTCTTTGCAAAAGATACAAAAGGGAAAAATTCATGAGAATGTGGTAGACTTTTCTTCCAAGTAAATAATAGAGACATTATCCAAAAATGACAAATATGTAGACATATCTATTCCCAGGAAAAGTAAGAAGATAATTCCCAAAACAATTACAGGAGAAATGCATTCTAAATCAGTTAATAAACCCAGGTGAGACCCTCAACAAACATAATAAAGTTTGTAAAGTAATTTGGCACTATGAATCGAAAGGATTATTAATGGTTCCAGCAGCTGCGAAGGAACCCTGGAAACAAGAAGAGAGGCAAAGAGTTAGATGAACCTAGTGGTAAATAAAACATTTAAGCCCTATGTCAACGAATCCACCATAAGAAAAAAGACAATGGAACCCGACTTAATTGTTAATAAATCAAGTATAACCCATCACCTAGGTAGGTTAAATGGGTAGACCTCGTGGAGAAGGGAACATGAAAATTCAAATAAACAATGCAATTAGTAACTAGATAAGTATCATAATGATTTACGAAACTCACATTAAGGAAATAGTTAATCAGTACTCGAAAAAAA
>APFE030485484.1:0-49345 GCA_000404065.3 Pinus taeda
TTTCATTCTTTATTAATAAATTGCCTATAGTAGCCACGTTGGCGCAGGCCATGGACTGTTTCCCTCTCTGAGGGTTTTAACCACGTCAAAATACTGGTGTATTGATCTGTGATCTGTTTGTGAGCAGTGTCCTTTTGGTGTTCTGTCTGATGAACTTACCCTGTAAATTCCTACAAAAAAACTTTGTTCTCCAACCCCTGCACAGGCTCTATACGAGAAAATTCAGCCTAGCCAAAAGATACAGGAACAACTCTGAAAAATGGTGCCAAACTCCTCTAACTAGTAGAAAATCTCTTGAAAATACCCAAACCTTGTGATAGAAAGATGTTGCTCCCAATAACCTCCAAGGTTTGTCCTTTCCGCCCAGAAATAGTGAGTTTCTGAGTGAATATTTTGTAATAAACTCCAATGGAAGTTCTAAAATAGACTAGGAAGATACTCGAAGTTCTTCGAAATGATGATGAGTTTCACTTGAAACTCTTGAACTAAACAACTCTGCTTCTCTTGTGCTGAACAATCTCCAAGAGAGGGTTCTATCTTTAGAAAATAATGAGCAAAATGATGAAAAAGTGGAGCTCCAATGTGTTATTTATAGATGTTGGTCCTTTTCCCCTTGGTGGTGCCCTCTCTCCACAAGTTCGAACTCCCCTTCTTTTCTCTTTCCTTATCTTAGTGCGAATTTCTAAAGGGGTCGAATTTCCCTCTTTGGTGGTTCCCATATTTCACTTAACAAAAATTATTCCCTTTTCCTCTAATGTTTATTTCTCCTTTTTCCTCCAAAAATTAAGTGGGGCCTCCATAACCCACTTTTCCTAAGTTTTATATGCCAAAATATTCCCTAACGTAAAAATTGCAAAAATTATGATTTTACTTAGAAAATTGTTTATTGGGGACATGACATTTTAGATAGAAGATTATAGGTTCACCTCCTTGTCTACTTACTTTGTTCCAGTCCTTCATTCTCTTGAGGGTGTACATTGATTCTACCTGTTTATTGAGCATTCAACACTTGATTGAAATTGTAGGCTCAGTAGTACACATTAGGATCACTTGCCTAAAATTTTGCAGATTCATATGCTCTTTATGGGCTAGCCATTGTTCTTCGTGTATTTAGTATGCCTTGGATCATGTGGAAAAAGTTGCTTTGTGCTCAACCTCCAAGGGGACCAAGATTGGAGGGAATATTCCTTTAGAATGTCATGTCCGACAAGTGTATCTCATATAGGGCCTTGTGTGGATGTAATACGTTGTATATTTTTTAGGTTGTTCAAGGATTTGAGCATCAATATGATATCATCACTATGACATTTTGGTCACTCTTGCAACTCAAATGATATGCATCCTTGAGTAATAAATGTTGTATAGATTAAGATATATACTAAGATTTGGATATATACCATTGGATCTTAGACTGGGATATATATTGTTGGACATAAAAGCATTTAGATTCAATGGCAAATATTGTAGGTTATAAAGCATTTATTATTTTGCTGTGGAGTGTATATTATGTGCCAATTCTTGAACATAGATGGGCTTTCCACTAGGCTTCAAAACTCTTGATGATGTCATCATAGCATCATCTTAAGTTGGCCAAATTGTGAAAGTATATAGATCCAACTATGCATATCCTGGCCTATATAACATTTATTACTTTATTGCCGGGTACATATTGTTTTCCCTCTTGCATTCCCTAAAGATGGATGGGCTTCTTGCAAGGGTCCAAGACGCTTGATGATATCATCATAACATCATCTTAAGCTTGTCAAAGTGTGGATGGGGACCACTTAGGCACCATGTGGCCACATCTTGTAGGAAATTTCATTGAGCATACATGATTCATTGTTGTGACTCTTGAAGCCTCGAAAGGACTTGAAGTGTTACATGAGAAGTTGATGCAACTAAAGAAGGGTAATAATGCAAGGCAAGATCCTCATCAAGTGGCAAGATCATGCACTCACATTATGACTTTTGAAGTCCTAGTGACCTAAAATAAATGGAATGGACCATGCAAGGTATCTTTTTCTCGCCATGTTGCATGATATTGTTGTTGGGAGATGTATAAATTGTTGAGTGATATCTAAAGATCTTTGAGAAGCATGGTGGGGAGATATTTGTTAGAATTTTGGGTAGATTAGAATGCATTTCCAAGAAGGATACCCACCAAAAATGGTTGGTTGGGAAATTTACTCAAAAGTGGGGTTTTGGACCCAAGGATGTGGGTTTTGAACCTAAAAGAAGATAATTATTTATTCTAAAGGGTTGAGAGGCTAAAACCTTAAGTTCCAGTGGTTTCCTAAATGACCCAAGAGAAAAGGATGAATAAAGAAGCCTATGGAGAGGTCCATTGTATCTAAAGTGAGATGGACTTCACTTGAGGAGGTTGTTTTCCCTAAGAGGGCCGCAGACCATAGAGAGAAATAATTGATTGAGTGTTACCCACCATTTTGTGGGTGATATCCCTAGGAGAAATTTATTCTCCATGTTGGTCCTCAGCCGACAGCCGACAGCCCCTTGCAATCACCATCTAGCTCATTGTGCCATTTCTCTGCCAACTGAGCCATCCATGTGGTCCCTCACCCATTGTCATGATCGTATGTTTGAAGTTGGGTCCCCTAAACCTAAAGGTATGCCTTGTCATTTGGTGATTGAGTATTTTAGTTTACTTATCATGGAAACTCTTGGGCATGGATTAATGGGGGGATTTGGCAGAAAGAGTGGACTAGGTTTGTGCTCTTGCCCCCTAGGTCTCTTTTGGATGTTAACCTTGGACCCTAGTCTAGTGGGATCTCTTTTACTGAACTTTGGGATTTAGGGATGGTACTACATGGGAAACCCTGATTTTGGTTGCATGGTCCCACTCCTTGATCCACATATATCACCCCCCTTTTGCTCATTATAATCCCATTCATCACTGCTCTCACCTGGGTGCACATCCCTCCACTGGGTCCACAAAGGGTCAGCCACCTCCTCCACTTTGCCCACACCTTGGGTCAGGCCTGGAACGATGCCCAGAGGTTGATGCAAAAGAAAAGAAAAGAAAAAACATAATTTGCCACATTCAATAGGATATTGTACCACAAAATGCAAAAGATGGTCGGGACAAACACATTTAGTGCGTGGTCAAAAGCCAATACATGAGCTCTATGTTGAGAAATCAAGGGCATAGTAATTAAGTGATTTCTCTTCAATTAGTAACTTCTTGTGAGTGCTTTTTACTTCTTTAGATTAGGACCTTCTTTTACTTAAGTTATTAGTGTTCTTCTTCATCAAACAACTACCAATGCATAAACCATAAAGAGACGAGACACATAATATAGGCTATCACCCAGGGCCAAAACTTCTCACTCTTAAAGAGGAAAACTTGAACAAATTCTTCTTCTTATAGAGATTCCAATTGACGAATACCAAGACCACGAACATTAACCTATTTTCCACTCCAAGACCAAGACACAGGTTCTCTTGATGAGATCCTTTGACAACGACAATCAACCTTCTGCTCCCTTCCTTTTCTTCTTCAACCTTCTTCAACTTCAAACCTTTGGCCTCCCTTCTTCTTATCTCGACCTTCCTTCTAGATTTTACCTTCTTCCAATTCCTGTCTCGGTCTCCCTTCTAGATTCGACCTTCTTCCAACTCGGCTCGGAGGAGTGCTACTCTTTCTCGGCTTCTTTCGCTGCAAGTAAGCTCTTGCTGCCTCACACGTGTAGATAATGTAAACCCAAAAACAAATCAGAAAAGAGCTCGGACTATACTCCTCTTTCCTTCGCTTGACAATAGGCTACCTCGCTGTACTTTGCACTTTTCTGCTTTAGACTTGATCCCCAAAAATTCTGTCTTGAAATGAAGACACACTGCACTATATATAGTTGTTTCCCAAGGTAATAAGCCGACTTGATAACAAGCTGGGCCGACATGTTAGTTGGAGAGAATTAATTCCACTTTGAAGTTGACTTGAGGTTAATGCTTGTGCTTGGTCTTGGAGGGCTACTTGACATTTGTATGGACTCATACACAAGTGTAATATGCTTGAGAAGGGTCTTTAATACATGGCATACTCAAATTGACTTTTATGATTAGATGACAAATCCTAAAGGTGCACAATGGGAGCCATCACTAAAATAAAATTCCTTGCTCATGGAACCTGTTATCGCTCAAACTAGCAGGGGACCTAAGGGGAATCCCTAAAGGGAAAATGCTAGGCCAAGAGCAACAAATGGAGTCTTAGCCCACTGTCACCTCAGCTAAGTCTCCCTTCTATTTACGAACTTTCACCGATGCGAGGATACCCGATATGTATGGAGTCACCAATGAATGATAAGTCAATGAATATGAGTGACCCAGACGCTTTCCAAGAAGGTTTTGTACGATGGATCTTGCTTGCTTTCTAAGCAAGGTACTATGTGCTTCTAGGGAAAGGAAGATGATTTTGGGCGTTAGGTTTATGGGATAAGACTTGTGAAGGAGTTTCCCAGTCCCTAGAATCTTTGTCAGAATTGGTATCCCAGATGGTTCTTAGAAAATGGTCTTTCAATGGAGTGCGACCACACGGTCCCAAGTGGACCCAGTCTAGGGTATGAGGAAAGAATGTAGCTACCAATGATATTCTTGTGAAAATTCCTACACTAAAGGAACCCCTACTTCAACAATACTGAATTTACTTCTCCTACTTGATTTTAATATACATTATCAAGTTATTTTATGAAAAATACTTAAAGTAAATCACTTTTGCAGCCTACACCAACTTAATTTGATTACATGAAACAAGAAACTGAGCAAAGAACAAGATACATAGGACACCGTTATTTTTGGACAAAATAGTCCCTGGAAAAACCCAATGTGGGAAAACCGGTGGAACAACTCTGAGGGTTTCATATTATTAAGCAGTAGTTATGAATACAATGTTGGATGCCCTCCCGACAATCCAGTTATAGAGAAAAATATAATGAAGGAAAACTGAGTGAGATTACGTCACTTCACCCGGTAGTTTCTGGTTGATTCGACAACAGAACTAGCTAACCTCGCCTATCTTTGCACTGGCCCTACGTAGGCCCTGTGTCAGCCTTATAGGCTTTGCGATGTCTCTTCTGCCTCTTGGAGCTTCTGCATCAACCTCTCTTGACTGTTCTGATAACTCCCCGACAGTTCTAGATTTCTGCGTGAGGGCAGCCTCACTTCTGCGCTGGCTCTCCTTTGTTCATCGTCAAGCCTGCGTGGATCCAGACTGGACCAACGTCAATCCCTCTAGGTGCTGCACTGCCTTCACTGGTGGCTCTCCGCCTCTTTTCCCAGTATTTCCGAACTATCCCTGCCCCTTTTCTGCAGAATGATTACTTAGTTCGAATTTCTCAGCTTCCAAGCCCCAGAAATTTCGAACTCTAGATCAATTCTTTCTCTCGTTGTGTGTTTCTAAATGAACCCCCAGCCTCCTTATACTTTTCTCGTTGAGACTTCAACGACCGAGATTAAGTCTCTAATCAATGGCTAAGATTAAAAACTTGACTTGATCCTCTTTTTATAACATTCTCACCCAAATTTTGATTAATACCCATTAATACTTTAATTTTCCTAAGTTTAGACTTAGGAACCCCATTAAAAATATCAATTATTTTAATAAAATACAGTTCGGGTGGAATTTCAACAAACGGTTTCTAGGTTCTTTATAACTCATGTGCCTTAGCCTCTCCACCAATTTTCATGACCAGATCACATCCGATGCTACCAAAAACTAACACTCCCTCTTAGCGAGGAATGTGCTCTAGCAACAATGTCCAACTGCATGCTGCTTTGTCTCTAAAGAATCTCTTTTTTGCATTGTTGCTGCTACCAACACTGTGAGGCTGTTGCTATTGTACTGCTTATAATGACAGTGCCACTGCGACTGTTGCATCTGTACTACAGCTCCCTATGCATCTGCTGCTAACACTGCCACTGCTAGCTCTGCACTGCGTCATTTTCCAATTGTTGCTGCTCAGCAACGGAAAATCATCCTAAATTTCTGAACTAACTGTGTTCAGCATAATTCCATGTGAATGTTGGAATCTGATTGCTACTAGTCTCTAACCCTCTGAATCTTCTGTGCTGCTGCTAACTTTTGCACTGTGCCATCTGCATTGTTTCCAACCTTGCTCTGTGCTGATCAGTCTCTGGTCTCAAGCTACTGCATCTCTCTCTCCAACCAACCCACTACATCATCTGACACTAAGTCCATCTAGCTAATGTTGAATTTCGAGCTTCCATAGCAAGGAATGGATCCAAGAGGTGGGTTCCTCAAGGATCCTGCCCACATGTAGTCCTCCCGACTAGAGTTCTATATCACCCCATTTCCCTCTTGGAGATGCTTGGACACTCATGGCAAACTCATCTTCATCAATTTTTGCTGGAGCAGCCTTAGGATCATGTTTCTCATCCTTATCCTTTTGCTTCAAAGGACATTGGGATGCAAAGTGGCCCATCTCGCCACATCTGAAACATTTCACCTTCGAAATGTCCTTCTTCCGCTTCTGCTTCTGCTGTCCCGTTGATGCTAGAGCTGCGTTCTCCTCCTCCTCCTTGGTCTTCGTGCCACTCCCACTGTTGCCATTGAGGTTGACCTTAATCAGATCCCGCCTTAATTCTTTCTGTTGAAGGGCTGTCCACATCTCCTCCCATGAAGGTAGTATTTCCCTACCCAATATACTTTGAACGAAGACTTGCCATTCATCCGAGACTCTAATCAGGGTTGTCCTTATGATTGTGGTAGACTGAGGAGTAGACCCCACTTGCAACAATCTGGTCTCTGGTGTCCTGAAGATGTTGACGATAGGAGTTAACCCCTTCTCCCTTCTGCATCAATGTTCGCTGCAACTTTTGTTGTAGGTACATCTTCTGCTATTCAGAAGAACCTTCATACAGTGAAGACAAAGCTTCCCACATTTCTCGGGCTGTATCTTTTCCCTGCATGTGTGAGACCACATGATCTCGAACTCCATCAAGTGTGTACCTCTTTGCCTTTCCCTGCTCAGCCTTGTACTTCTTCTTTTGATCATTGTCTGTGGGAACAACCACAACACTCTTGATGTAGGCTTCGAGATCACACTCCTCCAGAACAACTAAGATTCTGGTATTCCATATGACATAGTTGGAAGCTCCTTCCAACCTGTCTTGATCTTTGAGCGCATGTGATGCCATCTCACCGAAACTGTCGAGCTGACTCCTCTAGTCATTGTGTAGCACTAGTCTGCTGCCCGACAAGTGAAAAATTCGAACTTTTGGTGAGAGTCCTCTGAGGAGAAAATTCCCCTTCTATGTGTCTTCGCTCTTTTCCGACGGATTTCTGCCCCGACAGAAACTGCACCCTTCAAGCATTGCACTGAGGTTCTGTGTCACTCCCTCTGCCTTTGCCTCTGCAAGCTCACGAATCGGAAATCATACCTCTCTGTCGACTCTCTTAGAGAGAGAGTTCCTTGGAATCTCTGCTTTCCTAGCAAGGACTGCGCAATCCCTTCAAGGGGATTCAAATTGTTGTCAAATGCAACTATTGGCCTCTCTGCTCAGCGCTGGATCTGCTCCTCCTGTTTCAAAATCAATGCTCTAATATCATGTGAAAATTCCTACATTGAAGGATCCCCTACTGCAACAATACTGAATTTACTTCTCCTACTTGATTTCAATATACATTATCAAGTTATTTTTTGAAAAATATTGAAGTAAATTACTTCTGCAACCCACACCAACTTAATTTGATTACATGAAACAAGAAACTTAGCAAAGAACAAGATACATATAACACCGTTATTTTTGGACAAAATTTTCCTCGGAAAAACGCAATGCGAGAAAACCGGTGCAATAACTCTAAGGGTTTTATATTATTAAGAAGTAGTTCTGAATACAATGCTGGATTCCCTCCCGACAATCCAGTTATAGAGAAAATTATGCGGGTAATCCGGCAACAAAACTGGCTAACCTTGACTATCTCAGCGCTAGCCCTGCGTTAGCCTTACAGGCTTTGCGTCAACTCTGCGTTGTCTCTTTTGCCTCTTGGAGCTTCTGCATCAACCTCTCCCGTCTGTTTCGACAGCTCCTCGACAGTGCTGGATTTCTGCGTGAGGGCAACCTCACTTCTGCGCTGGCTTTCCCTGGTTCAGCGTCAAGCCCGCGTGGGCCCAGACTGGCCCACGTTAGTCCCTTTAGGTGTTACGCTGCCTCAACTAGTGGCTCTCTGCCTCTTTGCCTAGTATTCCTGAACTATCCCTGCTCCTCTGTTGCATAATGATCACTTAGTTCGAATTTTTCAGCTTCCAAGCTCCAGAAATTTCGAACTCTAGACCAATTCGTTCTCTCGGTGTGTGTTTCTAAATGAACCCTAAGCCTCTTTATAATTTTCTCGTTGAGACTTCAACGACCAAGATTAAGTCTCTAATCAACGGCTAAGATTAAAAACTTGACTTGATCCGCTTTCTAGAACATTCTCACCGATATTTTGATTAATACCCATTAATACTTTAATTTTCCTAAGTTTAGACTTAGGAACCCCATTAAAAATATTAATTATTTTAATAAAATACAATCCGGGCGGAATTTCACCAAACGGTTTCTAGGTTCTTTAGAAATCATGTGCCTTAGCCTCTCCACCAGTTTTCATGGCTAGATCACATCCGATGCTACCAAAAACTAACAATTCTTACCCTAGACAAGGTGGAGAGAGGATCAAAGAAAATATAAGTATTCAAAGATGTTGGTTTGACCTTGAGAAGTGCTAGCCTTGGGGATGGAAGGGAAAGTTTGGTCCCAGAGCTAGGGCTTGGATTTTCCCAATTCCACTGTCCGAATGTCTTCGAACCTGGAGGAGGGCTAGAAGAAAGGCCAACGCAAGAGACCCTAGGAGATCGAATTTTTTTAGTGGCTAGCTTGGCGGGAAATTGATGCCCTAGGCACCCCAATGTGGCTAGACTTGGGTGAAGGTGAAAGAATAAGAGTTTTGGTGACTACCCTTGGTAGATCAGTGCCTTAATCCTTGGGAGAATGGAGTCTATGTGGATTATGTGTAAGATTTCTTGGCTCCCAGTCAAGGAGGCCTCAAAATGACTTCACAAACCCTCTAGATCAAGTGAAAGCAATGTTGCAGCTTTTATAATTCAAATGCAAGACAGGAATGGATTATCAAGGTTAGATTTTACCCCTAGGAGATTTCTCTCACACTGCATGGCCCATACATGGAGAGAATATTATAATATAGACAATCCCACACTATTAAGCAATAATTTGCATCCAGCAATTAGCCCTAAAACAACGAAAATCCCATGCAGCATATATGACAAAAGTAATAAGAATAACATCAAAATTTTGTACTTACATGCAGTAGATTATATCCAACCATTCACAAATTACAATAGAGAAGCTCTAAGAGAAGATAGACCAATAACCATAAATCAAAATTCATCCATAAATGCTCCAATTCATCCTCTAGAAAAAAGTGCGAAATTCTCGAAAGAAGAGAGAGATCCAATCCAAAGTGATGATGAGAAATGATCTCACCTCACTTGTATTTATACACATCTAAGGAGTTCAAATTATCCTCCTTGGCCTACATAAGCCCCAAAAATAAAATAATGTGCTACTAATACAACCTTTTGGTGACAAGCCCTCCAAACTAGCTCATGAATGAAAAAGTAAGCCTCTCAAGAGGTCAAATAATAGTTTATGGATGTCGTAGGGCCCTCTAAGAGGCCTAATGAGGTCCATGGGTGCCACAATGAAGAATAGGACCCTCAAAAGCAGTGGACAAGGGGTTGGCCCCTTGTAATAACCTATGGTGCTCCAAATGATTGTTGGGGTGCACAAGTGTCCTCATGGGTCTCCAAACAAATAGAAGATGCTTGTAGGTTGCCCTCAAGGGTTAGGATGATAATGTAGGAGATGCCACATCATCGTAGAAGTCCTGGATCATCTGCCAAGTGTATGGTGTAGATATGGGGCTAGCTGGGCATGCTGGATCAGGTGCATCCTCCTCGTCCAATAAGTGAACCACGAGCAATCTCTGAATGGTTGTGGGGATCCATGAAGTGCAATCTGCTGCTGTGGAGGCCCATTGCTCTCAACACCCACCCTATATGTGCCAATGTAGCAGTCTGGAGGATTAGGACCCCGTATAGGGAGACCAAACCCCAAATTGAAACCATGTGTAATCCTGCATAAGATCCAATTGATCCACTAGGCTTCCAGTACAACAGGTCATGAGAGAAATCGAGTAAATGAGCTTACCTAATCATGGACCATAGGTGGGGACTTCATAATGCCCTGCCCTTCCATAATGGACTTCGGGATGTGCCAACGTCTCCTAAACTCCCAATGGGGTTAACCAAGTACCCTATTAGGTGGTTTCTACGTCTAAAGGGGATAATAGAGTACCTTTTGGCGGATGTACATATAACTCTTTACATTACATATGATTGTTTGAATTCCACTAATGACACATAGAATTTCACTTACAACATGTTTACAAAAATACAATTTCCACATATACCCATGTGGGACAAAATAGGCTTGAGTCACCCTGACAAGACAAATAACATCACTTGGGGTCTTGGGGAAAGATCAATTCGGTAACCTCCTCGCGGTGATATTCGGTGACACACTGATACCAAGCTTGGTACTGCTCTATTGTGACCCCATACTATTTGATGGCATCTTTGTCAAAGAAGACCCTTGCCTCCATGGCTTCTGGGTATATGGTTCTAAAAGCTCTATCCAGATCATCCTTAAACATGCACAACACTGTCTTGAGTGTGGCTGGACCACTGATATACCTTTGCATGTTCTCTACATTGAGTTGCAAGTCATCGTTAGTGGCTTCACGCATCAACTGCTCTATGTGCTTGTCGACATCCAGCATGACTTGGTTCTTCCTCATGGCCTGGGTGAGGGTTCTGATGGAAGGGATCTTGTGCATTCACACTATGACATCCAAACACCTGAACAACTATGCATAAGAAGCCTCAATGCTAGTGATGAGTGGAGGGAGCTGGTCATAATTCCGGATTTGCATTTGAATCCGTGCTTTGTCAAGCTCATCTTGTTGCTTCATCTTCTTGGACAAGTAAAGAGGGGTTCCCTTGCACCTAATTACCCATTCTTGCATTTGCACAATAGCATTGTGAATGTCTTTGAGTGTTTGGGCTGTTTGCGCACACTGCTGCTGAAAGCCATGTAAATGGACCACTGCTTTGTGCACGGTGACAAACCTTCTATACATTGTCCGCATGGTGGCCTCCAAAGTTGATATCTCTGCCACTATTGATTTTTTCATCTATGTCATGGCGGATCCTATGGACTGCTTTTCTCTTTGCCTGGCCTCTTGCAAGTCATTCGCCATTCGACCATTCTCTGCTATCAAGAACTTGACTGTCGAACTCGTGGCTTATGCATAATCCTTAGAAGCCTCGGCCATGGCAATTGGATGTCTTCTAACATCTGGTACAATCACCCTTTCTTTTGTGTGCGTAGGTGATGTATGATCATCCGGGAGCTTCTTTCTTCATGCCTGTACAATCCTCTGTTGTGTCTCGTCAAATGCCAGATTGTACACATGTCTCTGGATCATCTTCAAGGAGAACAACTTCTCCTTGCTCGCTCGGGACTAGTTGTTCTTCTGGAGGTGGCAGACACTATGGTACGACCTCGAATGCCCTCGGCATGAGATCAATGTCTTGGTCCTCTAGATCCTGTTCCGTCTCCATGTTTGTTACCTAAACCAACTGCTCAACCTACTGGGCAAGTTCCCAAACCTACACCTGCTCACGCTGTTCATCAGCTGCTGGCTACTATGTTGTCTCAACCTGTATTTGTGCAGTTTGCTCTGCCAGTGTGCCCTGTCCTTCTCCTTGTTCCTGTTTTTGCCTTTTTTCACTCTCTCTCCTCCCGATCTCTTGTTCTGCTTTCAACTTCTTCTCTGTCTCCTGCAATCTCCTTTCCATATCATCCAATCTTTGCTTCTCCCTCTTTCTCTACTCTACTCTCTTGTCGCGCTGTCGCCTCTTTGTATCTATCTCCAAAGCTACTCTCTCAACAAGTGGATCTTCTTTGAACTTGTATCTTTTCTCAGCCTCTGTGCTCTCGGCAATCTTCCTCTTACCTTTGTCTTGTGTGGGTTTGCTGCTCACTGCTGTTGTTGTTGTTGCTTCTTGTGGTGCTGATGCCTGCAGTGCTGTTTTCCATTCTACAACCATCCTTACCCGTTCATTCAACATAGAGGAATTATAGCAATACCTCCAAGGATCTTTGTCTGGCCAATGACATGCCCCGTGGACGCATGGGAAGTACACCTTCACACAGTGGTTATTGCATATGCAGTGCGGATCATATGGATTGAAACTCTTGGTGTTGAACCCGAACTTCTTCAAGTCCTTGGTCTCGACATCTGCATCTTTCAAGCTACGGATCTCGTACAACCCAATCCGCAAAGGAAGAGTAGGCTATGGTACCTTCTTCCTCCTGTGCAGTGCTGTTGACAACCTTGTGGAGATGTGGTATGCAACCTCTTGCATGACCAATTTTTCCATGGTAAACCTCGGTAGATCATGCCGAGGCTTCTCCACGCCAAACATCCTGATGAAGGTGCCATCGGGTGAGGCATACCAATCTATAATGTTGAGCAATAACTGCATCGCTTCCTGGGACATGCAAGGTAGGTCTTGTTCAAATATCATCTTATACAATGGGGCGATGAAGTGGTCAAACAACCTCGTTATGACTCCTTGGTAGTTTTACTCATAGAGCAAATTGCAATAAACATTCACAACTTCTTTTGATGATGTCCATGTCCAACACATGCTAGGGAACTACTGTTGGGCACAGATCACATCAAGCAGGGATGCAGACATATAGAATCTTTCTTGTCCATCCTTAGGCAGATTCTGGGCATTTGACACATGCACCTTTAGTTGAAGAGCCAACATGTCCAACTAGTTGAAAGGCCTTCCTTCATTTGCCAACTGATATAACCTAACAACCCAACTCTGCAAGAAGGTCTCCATGCTCTCTTGACCATACAAGCGACATGCGAATATGACCAAGAGTTGGTAAGCCTTCCTGAGTGACTTCGTCTTGTAGACCTGGTTGGGTGTAGTCCTGGACTTCGATGGCTCTTTTACCCAATGCTTCAAGATATCTCTTGAGTTCACATTGTTGTTGGGAGTGAAGAATAGTGCATCCATGTAGTTCACCGACTGCGACAAGTGATACATCTGATGGTAGTTATCCTTCCTGAAGGTGGCAAGGTGTGTTCCACTGGCGCTGCTCAATGTAATCATCTCGAGATCAGTATGTGAGACAATCCAGTGAATGATATCCGCACATGGAAACCTACATGCAACCCTTTACAAGCCTGATTTATGAATGTTGACATAGACTTGACGATATTCCAGATCTTCCTTGAAAGTGCCTACAAATATGTCCTTTATTTCTTTCCATGTATCTTCATGTTCTTCTCTACGAATAGTTGCATGTTTGTAAAGATGGGCAAGTTTATTGGCACCTGTTCAACCATGTCTCCATTGCTGCTCTCTACAGTGTTCTTTGATCCAACTCTCTTGAAAACCATGATGCCTGTAGAGACTACTCAACAATGGATGTACTTGGAGATATAGTGGACACTCACAACAAGCAAATGTCAGTTTAAAACACAATGCACTTCACGAATTAATCATGTAACAAACCAGGTGATTGCTGGGCAAGATTGTGTAGTAGTGACTCTAGGAGGGTGGGGACTATCAGCTGGAACTGCGCATTGTGTAGTCCTAGATGCCAGTGAGCTTGCTGCTGTCTGGAACTGCGCAGAGCGTAGTCCAGCTGGGTTGGCTGTGGATTGGAACTACGCAATGCAAAGTTCAGTATGGCTTGCCGCTGGCTGGGATTGTGCATTGCACAATCCTAGTGGGCAAGACTAGGCACTGACTCCTAGAACAATGCAAAGCACAAATGGAGGCCAGTGACAGGCAGTCTTTGTGCAATTCTTGGGGCCAATGTAGAGCCTCGAGTTCAGGAATGTGCAGAGCATGTCGGTGAAAGCCAGATTTGAGCCAAGGCAGCCCAGATCTGCCCAAGGGCGACTTGAAAATGAGTAGATTCGAAAGTGAAAGAAAAGAATGGTGTAGACATGAGTGAATGATCATGCATGCAAACAAAACCAATGCAGGAATCAGTGAAACAGACGAACAATGAAGTTGGTGGAGAGGGTCGCTGCAATCACGACCATTAGTGCAAAAACAATGTTATGCATGCGACACTTAAGAAAGACAATGCAAAACTTGAAACAACACTTCTACAAGTTAAAACAAACTAAAATGCCAACGTTTGTTCAATAAAACATTCAAAACAACACTCACACAATCCAAGGAAATAAAAATGATAGAAAAACAACAAAAGACTTGAAAAGCAAAACTTACCTGGAAAAGTTGCACCGACTGTGTCGAAGGTTCCTAGATGCCTTGGGAATGCTAGAGCTCCAAGATTGAATGTGTAGAATGAGCTCTGGGGTGTCGTTTAAATAGATTTAGAAGTTTTAGGGTTTATGACGTGCATGCCACAAATCTAGGAAAAAGCAACACTTGGCAGGGAGTCTCTAAAATCGACTTTGCATGTAACTACCATTGCTAAAAATAGATCCCTATATTTTAGGGATTCTTTTTGTCTTTTTTTCTTTTTCAGGGAAGGGCTGCCATTCATGCATGGGAAGATTGCGTAGTTCTGGAGGGAACCAGGCAGTTTGCTAGCACATGCATTGGACAACAAACTTAGGAATGCTTCTGCGCAATTCTTGGGTTGAGTGGCTTTAGTTGCTTCTCATGCTCTGCGCAATTTCCGAGCTGAGGACAAGATGCCAGCTTGGTTTGCGCAATTCCTCAGCCAAAGTCCAGTGTCTGGATGTTCTGCACAATTTCTTTGAGCAAGGCTGTCTGTTGGATTGCTTTGCGCATTTCTGGAGAGCAGGGATGACTGCCAGGTTGCTCTGCACAATTCCTGAGGGCAAGGTTGGTTTCCCTCTAGGATTGCGCAGTTTGCTAAGACAGTGCAAGAACTGGATGTGAACCAAGTCACGGGGTCAGCTTGTGGTTGGTTAGCAAAACAAGTAAGCGATCACAAGTTGCAAAGCGAAAGATAACTTCAAATAAAAACAAAAATACCTGAGCAGTGCAAGACATGGTGCTAAGATTTTGAGGAGGGAGGCTCCAAAACAAAGCGAAGGCAAAATTTTGGAAGGTGGTTGTAGCTGGTACAACATAATGATAGGATCAATGATGAGGTATGAAGTGATTCCCAAGGCCCATTCAAGAAGAGACTCAATTAAGGATCAATGCTTCAAAAGAAGCTAAAAGTATCTCCAAGAAAGGCCTAGGTTTAGAGATATTCAATGATGATGAGTTTGCTTAAGGTCAAGACTTCCAATGTGATATAGGACCCTTCTAGAACCTTTGCAAGGTGATTTGTCACTTGAAAAGGGTTTACGATTTACTAGAGAGACCTAAAAAGGGCTTATGAAAGACTTATGGTTTATGAGTAATCGTGGTAGGAGCTCCTCCAATGTGCTCACTAGGTCAAGATATGATAGGGAAAAGGGTTTTGAATGATTTATTCCTTTGAATACTATGTTCATGCGACCCTTGGGAAGACCACCTTATCCAATAAGTTCAAGGTAAGATTCCAAAGATACAACTAGGGCACAAATTTTCTCGGAAATTAACGTGAGAATTCCCCCAAACTTTGAGATTCCCTCGAGGAGACCAATGTAGATCTTTGTCCAAACGGATTTGAAAATTACCCCCTCTAAGGAATTTCAGATGGTACCCTATCTAGGTTGCCTAGGAAAAGGGGCCTAAATTTTGGAAGAAATTAAAGAGAAGGGAAAAGGAGGTTGACCAACTATTTTGCTCGGATTAGTGCCTAATTCTTGCTCTATGGAGTCTATGATGATTAAAGATTTGCAAAAATCATCTTCAAGGAGGTCAAAGAATGATGCCCTAGCAACCACTCTTTAACAATTACCTACTCAATATCTATGGATTTCAATGGAAAAAGAACAAAATCCCTTCCACTAGGAAGATTCATTTATTGTCATTCAATGGGTGACATGTGCAATTTACAACCAAACCATTTTTCACAATGACATTCAACAAATTAGGGCACAAGAGATTTAGCTAGTTGCAATAATTCCACACATAAGACATTATTCCAAGAAAAATCTTCAACATAATAGCACTTACAAGATGACAAGAGATATATCCAACCATAGAAGAACAAGTAGCTCCAAGAAAGATTGAAATTTCAGCCTCCAAAGATATCGGAATGCATCAATAGAAGTCTTTAATGACATCCAAGAAAAAGTGTGAAATTCTTATTACAAGTGAAGTCAAAGTGATGATGATGATGATCTCTCACAATGAGAGTCATCTCTATTTACACGATCCTCTTCCTAATTTGAATTATCCTAATATCCCCTACAATTATAAAATAATGTGAAAATAACAAATCCTTAGTGACAGTCCGCATGGGGTAGCTCAAGTGGCAGTGGCCGTGGAAATGAAGTCTCACCGAACCGGAAGTCTTGGGTTCAAATCTTGGGCTACCCTGCCCCTGTAGTGGGGTATGTAATGGACATGTAAATCGGAGAGTCCTACCAAAGCTTACAAAAAAAAAACAAATCCTTAGTGACAAGCCCACCAAGTAGCTCATAAAGTGATGAAGAAAGCATGCATAAGTGAGCCGAAATGATGAAATCATGTTGTAGGGGAGCCGCTAGAAGGCTGAGTTGAGTACTCAAGGTGCCATATTGAAGGATAGGGCTCCATGAATGATGGACAAGGGGTTGGCCCCTTAATCTCTATGCAAATGATCATATGGTGCTCCAAAGTGGCTTCGGGGCACAAGTAATGGTCTAATGGGTTTCTTGATGAAAAGTAAGCCTGTAGACCCCTCGAAATGAGGGCACAAAAGATTGTGCTTGCCCTCCCATGTCTCAAGGATGAGATAAACCTCCTCTCGACCTCGGATCAGCTGTGAAACCCTTTATATGTTTCTAAGCCGGTTGGGGACATCGCTGGTCCAAGTGCATCATCTTGCATAAATGTGGGGCAATGAACACGCTGTGAAGGTGCTAAGGGCGCCCATAAGATGAGACAATGCTATATCACATGATGGAGTCCCATGGCTCTCAAAGAATCCCCTAGAAGTTTCAATATGATCATGTGGTGGGCTTGAGCCCCAGTTAAGTTGCCTAGCCCATGATGAAACCACCTGCCAATTATGCATAAGATCTAATGCGTCTCCTCACCTTTAGGTACAATAATTCATTAATGCATCTAAGTGAATCAAGCTTGTTACTCAAGGGAAAAAATGAGACTTCATAATGGGGTTCCCTTCCAAATTCGGGGCTTTGAGCATGTATTGGTGTTACCTCCCTAGGTAGGAGTGGCTAATAAACAACCCTATTAGGTTTTTGCAGCCCCTAAAATGAAATACATGTCCAAGGTACACCCTTCAAGTGGCAGGTGCATTTGGATAATGATGAGGTGGATTGGAACACAGGGGTCTCAAGGCCAAATGCCATGGGCTCAAGGGTAGTAATGATGAGGGATGGCCACATGTTTGGGTGTATGAATGTAGGAGGGAACAATTGTGGTACATGAGTTACCCTGACCTTTGTCTTTCCACCCTTCTTCATTTGCCTTTTTCCTTTTATTGATTTTTCTTTTTTCTATACTGCTCGGGGCTCCAGGGAATGAGAGCATGATGTATATGATATAGGTAGTGATTACCCATTAAGGTAGGGCAATTCATAGACCACTAGGGGTTGGTACAGACATGGGTTCCTTAAGAATACAAGGGGCACTCAAGGGGACCCTAGGAACCAGGGTAATGGCCATAATGATAAAGGGGTAGTGCTCATATTTGGATTTTGCCCATGTGCTACATTTTATTGTCCCAACCATATTTTGCATTTTGTGGTATTATTTCCTTTTTTATGTGGCCATGACATGCTTTTATATATATATATTTTTTAAGTTGCATCAACCTCTAGGGCAACATTCCAGGCCTGACCTAGATACGTGGACAAGGGGAGGGGGAGTACTAGAGCTTTGTGGACCCAAAGAGGCAAGATGATGAAATAGGGCATGTAATGTGCGAAAGGGGAGTGAAAATGTGGAACAAGAAAACAAGACCGCACCACCAAAATCAGGGTTTCCCAAGTAGCACCCATCATGAAGCTACAAGCTTGTAGGGGAGATCCCACGGACTAGGGCTGAGGATTAACCCCCCATTTTATGTGAGGGGACAAGACTATAGTCGAAAACCTTCCTTTTTCCAAGTCAGCCAATAATACATACCCAATTGTGCTCAAGGAAAAACAAGCATAAGCATTAGATTGCACATTGAAAGACATACCTTTAGGATTGAATGATCCACCTTCAAACATACGGTCTCGATAGATGGGCGAGGGGACATATGACTGGCTCAGGGAGCAGAGATCAATTGGAACAATATCGGCTACACTAGTGGTTGTCTAGGGTTGTTGGCTGCCGACTGAAGACAAATATAGGAGAAAAATTCTCCTATGGGATCATGCATAGGTGGTGGGTAATAGGCCCATCAAGAGAAATTCAGATACCTTTAATAAATTCGGCCTCTGTAGAGATTTTCGGCCTCCACAAAATTATCCCGCTGCCACAGATAGAATTTGACCTACCAAATGGATTCGCCCTACACAATTATTTTGGCTTCCTCAAGATGTATTCATCCTACCTCGATAAAAATTCTCGGAATTGCTACAATGGGTAAATCATCTCTATCTCCAAGCTCCACAATCTCCTGCATAATCAATTGCCTTCTTCGCGTTAAATCCCTATGCAAAACCTAGGCGATCCTTCCCTTGGATCAACTAGGGTGGATAGTTTCCCCACCAAAACCAATCTCAACCAGCGAGGGTGGATTAGTCTCATCACTGAGACTGATTACTACGAGGGTTTGACCTCCGCACATCAAGCTATAAGAGTTGTCAAATTTAATTTCACAAATAATCAGATCATACCCTTAGTGAACTCTAATGTTGTTTTTATAATGTTTTATCATTAGAATTCCATGGGTCATCGAAAATACCATGGTTCGATACCATGGATAGTAAAATAACACCCCCTTTTTAATTTAATTACTGAACATCACCTCAACAATGACATTAAATAATTAAATTAATTGATCCCGTTCTTCCGACTATATCCTATTGGAATCAGATAGGCTACTTAGTCGACCTCTTGTAACCGTTACTATAAAAAGGGACATTACATATTGGGATCCGAATCAGTGGCGATTGATTAATTGAAACTCCCCAACTACTCAACATTGAGATTATTGTGTCACTTATAATCGTGTCCTCTAAAATTTCATGTGTTTATTGTTTCTATAATTTATTTTTAACCTTAATCTAGGTTGTATTTAAAATACTAATTTTACTTTCAAAAATATATTCATTTCTTGTGATTTATATTTGCAAACATATGTTGGGTGTCAATAGTTCCATTACTTTTTATAATCTACTTGTCTTTCATTGAAACACAATTCTAGATACTTGTGTCAATAATTAAGGCTATGTTTTCTTTTTAACATTCATTCTAATAAAGCATGCTATGTAGGTAAGGGATTTCCACATCGCTAAGACAGAAGATATTGGATACTATGCAGGCTATATAGGTGAACTCTTCTCATAACTAACCTATACATTTCTCCAAAATGGATATGCAATTGCTATCACTCAATTCTTTTATTCAAATTATTGATGGTCTCAATTTTATTTTTGGCTTTTGATTGTATATAGGATCATCCTTCATGTTTGGGCGATTTTTGACTTCTGTACTTTGGGGGATTGCGGCAGACAAATATGGACGCAAACCTATTATGCTTATTTGTGTTTTTGCAATGTTAGTTGACCTAAGTTCTTAGACTCTTTTGTGTAGAATTTTATGTGCTTCTTGTTCATTTCTAAAGGAAGAAAAGGTTGAAGTGTTGACCTTTGTCTTGATGAAAGAAAATACTTAGGTGAGGTACAAAGGGTGTCTTAGGGGTAGTTCTTAAAAATGTACTTTACTGCTTTCTAATAGTGTTGTATGTTGAATTGGCAGAGTTTTATTCAATACCCTATTTGGGTTGAGTGTTAATTTTTGGATGGCCGTCTCAATGAGGTTTCTTCTTGGTAGCTTTAATGGAATGCTTGGCCCAGTGAAGGTAGGATTTCCTTTTGATTGCTTACCTTGTCTAAATTTTAATGCTATTTCAGTTCATACAATGTATTGTTTTTTCATATCTAAAGAAGTGGTCTAACAAAAATTGAATATTGGCAAACAAATTTGACTTCTTTTGCACAATGACCAATGTTACAAAAGATGATTATTTTAGTTTGTTGATTAGATGTGTTATAGTTGATGTGTTCACACATGTATTATATTTGTTCCTTATCTTTTTATACTTTAATCCACTCGTCCTTTCACCCTTGGTGAATTGTCCAAAATGATAATTGATCTATATTGTTGTATTTTATAGGAGACTTAGTCAAATACAAGTCCTTTCCATCATTTTGTGCTTGGATATAATTTAATGAAATATAAACTGTACAATCATGCATACAATTTCATAATCTCTTCTCGTGCTTGAATTCCTCTTTTTTTTCTTGTATGTGAATATTTCCCATTGTTATTACTATGTTAATATCAATTGGTATCAAAATTTTAAGATTAGGGGCTTTTATAACTTTGTGATTCCAATCTCTTGGGGATTAGGGTTGCTTAAAATTCCTACAAGCTTTCATGTCCAAGTGGTTCATTTGATGTACAATACCATTCTTTCTGGTTTCCATGCCATTGATACATAGTTGACCCATCATTGCTTAGTCACCCATATCTAATTTTAAATTTATTTTTACAATTTGTTTCAATTTTAGCACAATCATGCATTTTATGTTCACCATTGGCAGTACCATGGATTTGACGTTCACCATTAGTAGTACCATGGATTTTATGTGTTTATGTTATTTGGTATATGTATGTTATAAGCCTTGTTACCCACCAAAAGTAGGTGAACCATAGGAGAAATTTTTCTCCTCATTTGACTTCCAGCCAACTAGCAGTGATGGTCAACATGTAACACTATGCCAAAATTCTCCGCATATAGCTCCGATTAGATCTCTCTCCCATCTGATGTTTCTTCTTTAAGGAAGGGGGTCATCTCTCAGTACTCTAAGCATTCTTGCAATCATGTGTTTTCATTTAATGCTATGGGCATATTGATATGGATCACAGGGAAATTTGGATTATTTACCAATATCAATAGTATTCTTGTTCCCACACTTCACTTGAGATGTTAGTCTTTGACTTAATTCTAATGGGACCTCCTATAAGGCCTTAGGGTTTAAGAAGGGCACTATTGAGGAGGCACTGATTGATATAGTATGTGAAATCCATACTTACTACCTTCCATCTCTCTTAATTATCCATCTCCATTATTCGGGTTTGTAGTCATTGGTTATTGGGATTGGTACCCTATATCTGCATTGTTGATTCAAGTCTCGGAATATTGGCCCTGGAGGTTGAAGTAGTTGAAAGAATTTTAAAATCATATAAATCCACAAGGAAAGAAAATGTAAAATGCAAAAGATGGCTAAGATGATATTTAGCACAGGGGCGAAAACCTAGGATGTGCTTCACTCCGCTCATTAGTTGTCAACCAGTTTCTCAAGCTTTTAGTGCTTTATCTCAAGTAAAGGAACTCTTGAATGTGCCAAGCTTGATGAGTGAGAAACTGCTACATCATAAAGGGGTATTGGAAAAATATAAGAGCAAGCTTGGGTTCCTATGCTATGCACCCGATAAAGGCAAAATCATTGAAGTAGAAGGTACACAAGAGGGGTGGAAGAAAGATGTGGAGGAAAGGGGTAACTCATGCCATAATTATTTCTCCCTTATTACATCATTACACTTAGTATGTTGGTCCCCCATTAGCTGGTCTCATGGATGTGGTACTTTCCTTGAGGTCTCTCCCACTCCATGACCATTGTTGTCGCACAAATCGTCACGACAACGTTCAGATCAGGGGCTGTCACTCTGATGCCCGATCTCTCCGTTGAAGCTTGTCTCCCGAAGCTAAGGGGGGTAGACCCTATAGGAAAGTGGATGACCAACTGTGAACTAGTTGGTTTGGGAGACACGAAAGGAAACAAGCACTTAATTGATTTTATTAAATAAATAGACCAGTGCCTTATGGAGTTAATGTTTGAAAGATTATCTGTCAAATGCTGCGGAAAGATGAACTAATTAACAATCATTAACCATCAGATAACTCAAGTAATGTAAGATATTTGATAAACGCACAATGCTTTAATAGTGATCTAGCGATTAAATCTCAATAACGATATTCCAGCGATTAAAAAAATTTCGAAAGATAAAGCTTTGATACACAACCATCCAATTTTAAATGCTAACCAGATATCTCATTTATGTAGCTAATCTTCAAAAAATGATCATTCAAGCATGCTAAATCTCATTAAAATGATAAACAATTTTAGCCTTAGCATAGAAGATAAAACGTGGTAAACCCCTGAGCTAAATACTGAATCTGGCAAAAAATTTCCACAATATTTTTATGTTTTTTCAGACAAAAATTTAAAACAAAATGAAACTTAAAAATCTAAATCTACTCTTTAAAAGAAAAGAAACTCCCTTTTTTATATTTTGTATTTTTTTTATAATAATTTTTTATGATTTTAAAATTTTTATGATTTTTAAAACTTTAAATTTTTTTATGAATTTTAATTTTTTAAACTCAAAATAAAACGAAGTTTAAAAAAAAAATAAAATCTAATCTAATCTAAAATTAAATTAAAAAAAAAAAAAAACTAAATTAATGAAAGCTTTAAATTCTAAAAGAATTAAACCCTAACTAAAGACTAAAGAAATTTTTATGAAGCCTTTTTATTATATATATATATATATATATATATATATATATATATATATATATATAATATTTTAATTTAAAATGAAACAAAAATAGAATCTAATTTTAAAAGTATCCTAAGATTTAAAAAAAATCAAATCTAAACAAAAGAAATACCTAGCTAAGCTAAGCGTATAATAAAACCTAGCCCAAAACTAAATTACCATGCGTACAAAACCTCAACCTGTTAAAAAAAGGAAGAAATCGTATTTTGCTTATGACTCTACAGGATCGTTGGAATTTCGATGGCGGAGAGGGCTACAGCGAATGAGGATGCAACAGCGCGATGGTTTAGGAAGGCTGTAGCGTAAGAAAAAAAAAATCGAAAGGCAGACAGAGATGGTGAATACAGGTGCCTAGGTAGATACCTGAGGATGCAGGCTCAGTTGGAGGTTACTGCGTCACGCGTGAGGGATGGAGAGGATGCAGCAACAGCGTGGAAAGAAAAAGGGTCACGCAGGCTGCAGGATTTAACCAGCGCCCATACAAATAAAAAAAAAACTTGAATCGTGTTGAAACCAAAAAAAAAAAGTTAACCTGACGCCCACGAGAAACCCCTGATCCTTACCCCGTGTGAAGCTTCAAAATTTATGCGTTGATCAAGTGCAGGGCTACGAAGATTTGATGCAGGTAATGCGTGACTTAGAGTGAATATGTTAAACACGCAAGAGTCTGGAGCAGAGGACGAACGCCTTCAAAAAAGAATAAAATCGACTTTTGCTTTGCTTGTTGTTTGCAGATATGATGATGCTTGACAGCTCGTGAGAGAGTTTTGATGGGTAGAAGGAGCAGGTTCTCAGCGTGGAGGCCATGAAATCTTGGGGCAGAGGTGCAAGATGGCAGCACGTAGGTAAGAAATGACAAAATGCAAGTAAAGAAATGAGTGCAGAGAGACAAGCTTTTGCAGATTTGTGTGATGACTGCTTGGACACAGAGATTACAGCGCTTTGCTTGTAGATCAATGGATGCTGCAACGATGGAGCTTTGGTGATGATACGCTGGAGTGAAACGTAGGGGCAAGAGAATGAAACGTGCGGACAATGGACAGACAGAAAGCATGAGGTTTTGCTGATCTGGACAACAGTGTTGATGAAGAAGATCCGTTTGATGATGAGGAAGTTGGCTTGAAACCGTTGATATGATGGCAACAGGATGCTTTCTCACAACTTTGACAAAAGATTGATGGCAGGGAAACGATGATGAAGAGGGAACAACCCTGAAACTGTTTCTCAAAACCCTGTACCTGCAATCTGCAAAAGAAAGGAAACCCTAAAATAATATATGCATAAAACAAAATTAAAACCCTTAGATCAGCTAAACAATTTACAACTTTTGACTCTGAAACAGCGAGATTTATCAATAATCAGCAGTAATATTATCAAAATTCCAGATTTATTATGAAATACTTCAGAAATCTCTCATGCAAATTAGAAAAACAAACTTAAATGATAAACCCAGGATCGAAATTGGCTGGGCTCTGCAAGAAAAATGCTTGTGGGAGTTGGCTGGTTCAGCCGATAACTTCCCCAAACGTCCACTGAAAAGGGTTTCCTGCACAGCTCACCTCAAACATTAATAAAGAGGGAAAAAACAATACTAGATTCCAGATATAATGGAGATACCTGCCATTATTTCAGAAATTCTAATACCATTCAAACCCTAGCAAGTGAACAAGATACCTGTGTTCAACAATACTCTATAATAAGCTGTTACTAATGGCTGAAAATTAAAATATGCATAAAATAAAATAGCTCACAACACTTCAAGAGAGTAACACCTGCAAGATTTCAACCCCAAAGTCTTTCTTTATTAGCACCAGAAAAAGTTTACAAGAGAGCTTCTTCAGCACAAGACTCACAGATCCAATGATCTCAAATGACCCCTAACACCCTATTTAAAGGAAAAATTCCCAATGGCTAGTTCGAGTGATCCACGTCAAAATGATATCGGCCGTCGATGGGGATCAAGATATCTCTTAATCTCATCCGTCGAATTTTTAATGCATTAAAAAATTGAATTCTGCATTTATTTACTCAAAAATTATTATTTTATTATTTTTTTAGTTTTTATTCTATTTATTATTATTATTTTTATTATTTATTTGTTTTTTATTTTTAATTTTTAATTTTTTTATTATGGATTCCTCGAACTTAGCCTTTGGAAAAATTTCCCTAGGACCTAGGACATAGGACCTATGAGGGGATTAAAACATTTCCTAACCCTCAAGACACTTTACATCATGACTTTTACAATTTTACATCTCAAGGGAGAAAAGCCCTTTGAGGTAGACCCTCATAGACCACCCAGTTCTGCAACCAAACATAATATAGCAGATTAACACACTAGGATTCTCCTAAGATTGTAATGACAAAATTCATTCCGGCTTTTTGGGGTCAGGTTGAAAGAAAACTCTGCCGATCATGGATCGGTGAGACGAAAAACATTTCGGAACGCAGATTATCACTAGAAAATTAGGTCCACCTAGGCAATTTACATACATGACTCATATCTGCTAAGATTATTTCCAATTTACACATGCAGACTGAGTTTACAACATAGCATGATCAGGTCGACGATGACTGTCGAATGGCACGAACATGTCGATCAGGCGCTACCCCTTTTTGCGAAAAAAAGGGGGTGTACTGCTATGGGTAGTTGACACATAGTGGTCAACAACCATCATAATCACACACACATGGATTGTTGGGCTAAGTTGAGACATTTCACTCCCATTAGGGGTTGGGAACACCTAATAGTGTTGTTGACGTAATTGTCCCTAAGATAATTGATCTAGTTAGATATTTGAAGGTGAGAATACCCTTAGCATTAGATTTCGTCCACTATGATTCTTTAATGGTTTTATGTCCCTCACGGAGTTGATCACACTTGATGATCTAGATTGGATGATTATATTGTTTCTCGTCCATCTTGATGCTTTTAGAGTGGAAAAAGTGGAGGAATCAACTCACAGGATCATTTTTGTCAGTGGGATTCAGTTTGGCAAATTGGGGTTTGAAACTTTTCGAAAGAAGTTTGAGACATAAAATGGAATATTTGGGGGTAAAGCTTTTCTGCGTAAGTGTTGCACCCCCTATTGCTATTCTATACACATACCTTTCCAATGATGGAAGAATTGCCTCAATCAGAGTCCTTATGCAAAAGTTATGCCACTCGGAAGTTGACTTTCCTGTTTTGAACACCATGATTTAAAAGGATGTCACGTTATACCCCATTATTCATGGAAAAGGGCTAGCCACGTGATCATGATGAAGAAAACTCTCGAAGATTCAATATTGTAACTCTAGTTAAGAGTTGAAGGGGTCGAACTTAACCACTATTGATCTATGTTATAACCAGGCCACTAAGAGGAAAAGGGGTTCCAGGATTCGATTCGGGTCCATTTTGTTCCATAGATGTGTAGAGTAGCCGAGAGTGGATAGGGAGAGAAAAAATAGAGAGGGTTTGTGCACTATAGGATACCATGGTCCATAGGTCTCACTTATTTGTAATTGCATCCATTTCCATTCACAAAATGAGAGAGAGGAGAAGCCTCACCTTCTAGCTAGGTTTTCTCCTGAAAGGGTTTCCCAAGTCATATCTCGTGTTATTGTGGTTTGTGAGTGATTGTTCTATCTTTTCTCTATTTTCTGCATAATTATAATTTACATGCATATGCAATAAATAATAATTAACAAATACATAAATATAAGGAGAAATAAACCCTCATAGTGTAGATTTCAAATTTTCTAATATATTTTAGTAGATCTATTGTGATGAATTGTCCAATGGAATATCCATGGCAGTTTACAAATCTCTTCATCTTGAGAATTTTTGTTCAGATGGTATTACATATGCAGCAGAGATCCCTTGAGGGATGGTTTGATTCTTTTTCAGCACCTTCCTGTGGGTTCTTTGCCCATTTCAGAGAGTAGACATGACTTTGTGGCACCGACATTGGCCTTTTAGAGAAGAGCATTAGGACTTGAGATGATTTCATATGATGTTATATCCCTTGATGAGCCTCTAGATGCTGAAATGTTAAGCCTAAAGGCTTGTGCTATGGACTATTTGATGATGTGCCCAGATGGGTCTGAGATGCTCCTAAGCTAGCCTTGACCCTTTTTTTATTGACAATACCTTGTTCTGGAGCCCAAATGAGGATGGTTATCACTGAAATGACTTGGGAGGGCTAACACATCCCTCTTTGATGCCAAATCTTGCCCTTGTATATGCCACGTCACTCCCACATGCTTGAAAAAGGTGATGTAGGGCCTCTCATGGATGATGTCATGGTGGAGGAGACACCATTTGAGATGGATACGTTCATTTTGGGACTTTCTTGGACCGAGGAACACTCTTGGACCCTTGTCTCATGTTCTTTGATGCTTACTTGTCTATTTGGGAGGATGATGTCATGGTGGTGGCCATATTCTCCCACACATGTTGGCTATATTTAGCATTTTGTTATGTTTTAGAGATATTTTAAGGTCAACTTGTGACATTTTGACCTTATTGAATGTTCAAGTGAACATTTTAGGGGTTTTGCTTGTAAACTTAATGAAATAAGGCTTGGTTATCCTCATATAAATAGAGGGGAGCCTTATTTACTTTTCATTGTCATTCATTCATCATACTTCCCTCTCTTTGGAAGTGCACACTAGGTCTTTGTTTCTTCTACTTGGTTTCAATGTGATTTCTATTGTGCAAATTTCTCTTGGAGGTGGATCTTTTCCATGAAGTGAGTTTCTTGGGATTGGTTGATGCGATTCTTGTGGAAATTTCATAATTTTATTGTATTTCTTCTATATTTTGCATGTTATATTGTGCAAATTAGGGTTTCTATATGTGCCATGTTTAAAATTGCTAGATTTATCTAGAAATCTAGATGTTGTTGGTAGATCTTGGTCATGAAGATTCCATTGAAGACTATGCATCCCATCTTGTTCCAAAAGAAGCATCCTTTAGTGATGAGTGTAATATTCCTAATAGGAAAATACAGTGAAATAACAGAGACTATGAACTAACTACAAGCAACAATATCAAAACATGCTAGCACAGGGATTAAACCCCAGAAATATGAACCAAAACGCTGAGCCATTTTATTATTTGAGCAGAATGGAGTACAAATGGATGAAAATAGAGGAAGCTGGGCTTGCCACAACAAGGCAAAACCCAAGTGATAACAATGATTCCCAAGTGTTGGAAACACTCCTCTCCAATTTCTGCGTCGACCTGGTAATTTTTGTTGCTTCTGGCTGAAATGGAACAGGAGTTTTGGCCCTCTAGAATGCTTAGAAAATTCTGCAAATTCAATTGTAGCCTCCTTTCAATAAGCCCACAAAAATACAGAAGGGGTTTAGGCTCCTTCCAACCAACCTAGGACTCCTCCAATAGTGCGAGTTCCTCCTCTAGCCTGCTACTCACACCCGTGAGAATTAATTGTGTGAAATGGCTCCAAAACTCCCCAAATATCTCCCCCAAATTCCCTCTGAAAGTCCTCCCACTTCAGCTCCAAATTCCTCTACCACCAGACCACAATAGCCTAGATTCCAAGATGCTTGCGCAGGCCCATCTAATGTCACTCTCTGCAGCGCCTGTAGACAAAAATTCATGCTGCAATTTAGCCCCAGAAACAACCATGCAAACCACTTGTAAACTTCAGAAAAAAATCCTGGAGAAACACCTCCAAACTCCTGGCAATAATCATGCAAGCTAGTTGCTCCTTCAATGTATTCGTCCTCTCTCTTCTGCGCTCAGTTTGCACACCCAAGCTGGTCGAATACTCCTAAATACCACTTTGAAAAGTTGTAGATTGAAGTGATATCTCTCCTAGGGTGATACTCAAGGTTCATCAAAGAAGAGTTGGATATTCCCGCTTGGAAATTCCCTTGTGCTAAGTAGCAATCGTTGACTTGGCTAAGCAGCTCAAGTAAACAACGATTGAGTTTTCAAATTGGAAAAAGACCCCAAAATGGAGCTCCTCTCCTCTATTTATCTTTGTTGCTTTCTCTCTCCTTGTGGGCCATCCTATTCGACCTCCTTCCTTCCTCTTCCCTCCAATTTGATTTTCTCCTCAAGGAAGTTCAAATTGCCTTCTTGAGGTGCCCCCCACAATCCAATACTCATTTAATTTTTCCATCTTCCTAATGTTTATGAAGCTCCTTTTTCTCACAAAAATCAAATTGATGCCTCTTCACCCATTTTCCTAAGTTTTGTGCACAAAATTTTTCCAACACCCAAAATTGCAAAATTTTGGGACTGTCTTAGCAAAATTTAATTAGAGGGAATATTACAATGAGGTACACTTGCATGAGGACATTACAACAACCATCATTGTTTCCAAGGAGGAAAAAATGGAAGATTTAGATGCCCTTCTTAACTCACTATAATAAGAAGAGTGTTGTATAGAATTCAATAATGAAGAGATTGAAGACCCTATTGTGTTAACTCATGATGAAGAACATGTCAAAGTCTCTATTGATCCAAATAGGTACCCCCTGAATGCAGCCAATAGATGGGTTTCCGATACTCGCAATTGACTCAATGTATGTGGATCCATACTGCTCTTGCTAACCATCACCACTAAGTCTTAACATTCACCCTCTTGATAATGTGCCAATACAATGTCTGGAGCGCCGACACCCACTGGAAAACTACCTCAATCATACATGGTATCCTCTACTCATGCAGGATCTCGACATGCCCTGTGGAAAGAGTGGCACATGTCTCCCCTGTGACCAGCTCCCCAGGTGTAGGCTTAGTGATGAATGAAATGCCACACTTGCAGAAGATCAACTCATCTCCCAACTTGTCGCTGTCAACTCACGCACCAACCCTACTCCTCCACTGTAGAATATCTATCGTGCCCCTGAGGCACTGAATCTCATAGCATCGTCTCAGGAAAATCCCCCAAGTCCTGTTATCCATACTATGCATCTGGATCAAACACAACAAGGCTCTCCTCAACTGCACATCGTGCCAACAAGTGGAAGATGCGTGGGTTCTGATGGATATGATCAAGATTCCGTGTGGACGCTCCTGACCCTTCCTGTGATCGATCCGCTCTCCCAACCTGGGTATGTCCACCCCAATGACATGCCTGACATACTCTTCAAGAAATCTCCTTGCTAGTAGCATTCCCTCTATCCGTAGTGCAACCCTGCACACTACTGCATATAACCATGTATCCTCGTGTCTCCCGACATACAAATGCACCCAATCACACATCTCTATGCACCGCCGGACCCTGCTACATGTTGTTGCATCATCCTGGATCAACTGGTATCCCTCTTGTATCGATGTGTCTGTCACTCTATGAGGGAGTGCACTAAGATGTGAACCTCTCCTAACCCATGATGCAATCCTGCACACCACTGCGCACCACTGCACATGTTTGTGCTTTTTCACATATTGTTGTGCGCCACTGCATACACCTATACAACCTTGGATATCAAGGTCTAAGACTAAGTCCATAGGCATCATCCCGCATCCTGTCAGGGTCGCCATCTCTACTACCACTCTACTGGTAAGCCCTCCACGATGTGAGCTATATCTCCTCATCTTCTCGGATAGACCTAAGTGGCCTAACTCCTCACATTCTAACATGAATAATCCTACTGAGCCTATCCTCAGTAGCTCTTGTGTCTAATATACCAGTGAGAGAGCACCGTCTCCATACAATACCCTGTTTGGTGGCCTGCTGATGCCACCTCCTCCTTCCAACTCCTACCAGAGTAGGCTAATCATCCTACAATCCTTTGTATGCTGAACATGCCATGACAACACATGAAATCTGCGTGCTCCCCTGTCAATCCATCCTATCACTAGTGCTGTCAAGAACTTTGCAGGCGATATGAAATGGTGTGTGCGTGCAACCACTGAGTCCATCATGCAGATACTACCATCGCCTACCGACTCCACGATGTGATGGAGAATCCCACCTGGATCCCAACAACAGTTTGGCCCTCTAGCCCCTCTGGTAATCCATAGTCTCTGCTTAATTGTGGTCATGGATGCATCTAACCTCCTGCCATCTCCATCAGATACCAACTCAATATCTCTCTCCATCCAACCCTGAGAGAGGGATCGAATGCATGAACAACCATACATGAAACCAGTCACCCATCCTGCGAATGTTGCTCCCTGTGTAGCTCATGTCGCCTCATCGCACTGACCTTGTCGGTACATAAAATTTGTCGGGGTAATTTTGCATCTCCCTCTTTGTTATGCAGAGGTAGCCTAGCAATGTTGCGAGTACCATCTATATAATCCTGAAGAGAGCTACTGTTTGGAAGTATTGTTGCTCTTGTGACGATTTGTGCATTTGTATGGTCTAAATTGGTGGCTGGCCCAAAAGATGACTGCTCGTTCTCCTCCACGATGGGCTCATCATGAGTCACAACCTGCCCCTCCATGACTAGCTCATGTCACTGTGTGTGTTCTCCATGATGCTACTGTTGGCTGCTATCTGGGAACTTAGTCAAGGCTCCGGGGACCTCTATGTCTCCTAGCACCTCAGCTAGGAACGACACCTCATCAACAAATGGCTCTATGGGTGTATGCTCTACTCTCTCCATACAGGTGTCAACTAGAGCTATCAAAGACATCTCCAAGAATCGTGACTTCTTTGCCACATTGGGTATGTCAATGTGCCCCTCACCATCCTGCTTGTCCTCCTACTCAACCTCCTCCTCAAACTCTTGACATCTAAAGTCTAGTCTCCACCAGCGAAAACGCCCCCTGGTCTCACCCTCTAATTGTCCTCATCCTGTCCACTCCCTTTGAGGGGGTTTAGCGTCCTCTTGGTTAAATCTCTCCACGAGCCTCCATGTGAACTCTGTGTAGGATGTGATACATGCATGACCCAAAGGGATCAACCCTTGGCACCACCACTCCATAGCATCTTCGTGCAAGTGCAAAGTGGCATGTCTAATAGCATCCGCCTCGCTCATGGAGTTTAGTCGGAAATATTTGTCCAATTCTTGTACCCATTTTTCCCTCAATGCTACTCACTCTGCCTTGAGCCATGGGTTTGTCAATGGTTCACCCATCACAAAACATACATGCCCAAATCTTCCATTATCTTGTTGGATACCCCACAACTGGCCAAGATCATGCTCTAGTACCACTATAATATTGTAATGTTCCTAAATAGGAAATTAAGTGATATACACAGCATGCAAACAATCCGACAATCAGAAAGACGAAATTTACATCAAGCACCCATGAAAATGATGGAAATAGAGAAATGTTGCGCCATTTTATTAATTCTTCAAGGGAAAATACGATGACAAAATAGAATGGTGCACCTAGGCTTGTCTCAATGGCCAAGTCTGACAAAACCCAGGTGAGCAAATGCTAAGCTGAAGGCTACCCCAACCGCCGCACCAAAACTGAACTGTGCTGCCCAGAAACTACATTGTCTGCTAACTTCGAAGGGCTGGAATCATTGCTTCCTGTGCTAAGAAAATTATGAGATTTAAACTCTTGCTCCTTGGCCTAAACCCAAAAAACCTAGGAAGGGTTTGGTCTAGTTTAGACTTCTGAAATTTGACCCCCAAGGAGCCCAACCTCAGCTACAACTGCAAAACTCGGCCTGCTGGGATGAGGCTATAAAAGCTCCTCGAAAATGCCCCAAATCACTGAGATGATCCCTCCTATGAATCTCCTTCCTTCCCAGCTGAGATTCTGGGTTGTAGCTCCTCCCTTGAAGACCCATGAATTGATTGAATTGGTCCTCTGAGCTGTCCTCTAAGCCTGGAATCTGAATTTCTGGTGTGATGCCTTCTCTTGCTTGAAAACTCTCCCTGAATACTGGCCCATTGATGTCCTTTAGATTCCTTGGCTTCTCCAGCTAATGGCTGGCCCAAGGTAACTCTTTTCCCCATTGCGTGTTCTCATTGCTGGCCCAGAAATATGTAGTCCTTAAAGATAGATGAATGACTGTGTTGTAGATAGTCATTGAAACTCCTCGAAATGTTGTGGAACTGCCTTCCTAGGGTGGCACCCGAAGTCCCTCGAAGGTAAGGTTGAATATCCCGCTTGAGATATTCATGGCTAAACACTTAGTTGACTCAGCTAAGCAGCTCAAGCAAACAGGGAAGTAAAATTTGATATACAAGAGTGAATGAATCCCCTGTGTTTCCTGTCCAAGGGTCTCCCTGGAGGCAACACTCCATGACCTCGTTGTGTAACACTATACACCCCTACATGCCATTGATTATCACAGTACTCCTAGACATGCCACTGTACGCCATGGTCTACCCCTGTACACTGTTGGATACCCTCGGCTATGACTATCCCATCCTATATTACCCTGGGTCCCGCATGTGTCACTGTACCTCTCACTCCCTGCATGTACTCAATGCGATGTGAGGCACTCTCACTCCACAACGCAGTCCAACATACTATGGCACACCACCCTGCATCCCCATGCTCCTCGCTCCATAGCCTCGCACACCACTGGATGCTATGGCCTAACGCTGGGTCTGTATACATCATACTGCATCCCTCTACATAACACTGGACGCTATGACATAACTCTCTGTAGTCTTGTGTACCACTGCCCACTGTCGTACCACCCTGTAACATACAGTATCCTACATGGGCCAAAATATCGACCTCTCTGCCAGTACGCCCTCCATGATGTACACAAATGATACTACTGTATCTATCCTCAATAGTCCCTACGTCCCATATGCTAGTAAGAGAGAACTCTCTCCATACAATGCCTTGTTTGATAGCCTTTTGATGCCACCTCCACCTACCAGCTCCTGCTAAAGTAAGCTAGTCACCTTGTGACTCCACACACCGTCAATATGTCAAGACAACTCATGAAATTTGTTTGCTCACCTGTCAAACCATCCTGTCACTAGTGCTGACTAGGGCTCTGACGTAGATCTGAAAATGTGGGTGCGCTCAAGCCTCAAGTTCATCCCGTAGATATTACCATCACCTACCAGCTCTATGATGTGATGGAAAATCCCACCTGGATCCCAAAAATAGTCTGACCCTCCAGTCCCTTTGGTAATCCATGGCCTCTGCTGACATGTGGCGATGGATGCATCCAACCACCTAACCTGCTCCATTGAGTACCATCTCAGTACCTCTTACCATCCAATCCCAAAGGAGAGATCGAATGTGTAATCCTTTGTGGAAGGAACAACCCCTCCAAGCTGATGTGGTATCATTCTCAGCTCAGTCCTGCTAACCTGTCCACCCCCTCGGGTACATCTAGACAACTCGGCCTCCCTCAATCTAAGGCATAAGGGTGGGTTGATAACGCTATAGACCCCGCCAGTGGGCCTCTGAAGTGAAATGTGCTGAAAACCCAACGCATGATCTCTATGCTACCCCTCATCAATGGCTAGCAGAAGGGATGGCTGCGTATCCTCCTCCATCAGGGGCTCGACATGATCCTTCGATTGCTCCATCGTAGACAACCCAATATGCATGATATGCTCACCAGTTTGCTGTAGGCGATTGTCGTCAGGAAACTCCATCATAGATCTGGTGGCCTCTGTACCTATCGGCTCTTCAACAGCAGTGGAGCTGTCTTTTGGCACCTCACCAACCTGTGGTGCATTGTTATCACCTGAGAAATCGGTCACAACACCGAATACCTCATCAATGGATGACGCCTCATCAATGGGTGTATGTTCAACTATCTCTTTGCCAACCATGGCCCCTTCAACTACTCTTTCATCTTTTTTCTTAATACTTCTCATCATCCCTGCAAAATCCCATTGAATCTCCATTGGTTTGTGCATACCCCTTAGTTCACAGAATTCCCAGAAAGAGAGGGACGCCTGAATGCCATGACCTATTGATTGGAATGCCCTCTAGTTTTCCCCCAATGAATCCACATCATTTGAAATCATGTCCGAATTCCCAACTGAGGAATGAATCAACTTCTTCCCCACATCAATCATCATTTGTTCTATCATCACCACCTCATTCCAAGTGACTGCCATGTTGTTTGATTCTAATATTTCCCACAGGCTAAGCCAAGATTATGGCTCTGATACCATTGTAATTTTCCTAAACAAGAATGTAAGTGATATGCAAAGCATGCAAACAATCTAGCAATCAGAAAATCGAAATATACATTAAGCACCCATGGAAACACTGGAAATAGAGAATTGTTGGGCCATTTTGTTACTTCTTCAGGAGAAAATACAATAGTAAAATAGAATGGTGCACCTGGGCTTGTCTCAGTGGACAAGCATGACAAAACCCAGGTGAGAAAATGCTGAACTGAAGGCTGCTACAACTGTTGCACCAAACTGAATTGCGCCAGAAAACTACTCTGTTTACTGATTTCGAAGGGCTGGAACCATTGCTTCCTGTGCTTAGAAAATTATCATATTTCATCTCCTTGCTCCTTAGCATAAACCCAGAAAAACCCATGAAGGAATTGGCCAAATGTTGACCTCGAAATTTTGGCCCAAATTCCCTTTAGCTTCTCTAGCTGCTTGTTGAGTTGGGACCCCTGTTGACCCTTTAGATTTGCCCAAAAAATTCTATAAATTTAGGAGTGTGATCCTTGCCCAAAACGCAGAAAAATCCCGAAAGGGTTTCCCTTGGTTCCAGCCTTCAAAAATTGACCCTTCATAACTTGGCCCTCCAGTTTCGAATTATGTTGCTGTGATTGATCTTGTCAATCTCTGCTCTCCTACTTCTCCCGGACAACTCTAGATCTACAATTCTTTCCTCCAAATCCCACGTGACCCTAGTGATGGCTCTCTGCGTAGGCCCAAGTAACTGTAAATCAAACTGTTGGGATGTTGGCTTTGCTGGCTCCAAACTGCAAGAAAGGTTGGCCCTTTGCTGCTCTACCAATCCTCTAACTCTCCCAGCAAATGCTTGATCACTGATAGATCCAAACTCCCCTTCCGTATTCTCCAGCTAGCTAGAAATACACACTCCTTGTTGTGGTTGGATTGTAGTGCTGTAACACACTCTTGGAACTCCTGAAATACTTATGGAACTACCTCTCTAGGGCGGGCACCGATGGTCCCCTGAAGTAGAGGTTGAATCTCCCACTTGAGAGATTCGTGTCTAAACAGCCGATTAACTCAGCTAAACAGCAGAGCGAAAAATCAAGTAATTTTGATTGCCAGGTGTAAGAATGAATCCAAAATGAGAGTTTCTCCCTCCTTATAACTCCTTGGGCCTCCCTAGCCTCATGTGGGCTGCTCCATCCACCTATTCGACTTTACCTCCAAGCTATTCAAATGGGCCAATTCGAACTCCCATGTGGGTGGCCCCCACATTCCACTAGCAACCAAATAAGGTCGAATTCCCTCCTAAGCCCCTAAGTAAAAAATGATGGGTACTCTTCCTTAGCCAAAATTGTGCAAAACTGTGTAGTAGCACTCTGTTACAAATGTGTTTGAGAAGGGACATGAAAAAGAGGCGCCTTCTCCTTATGACTTCGTGGGCCTTCCTTTGCCTCATGTGGGCCCCTCCAACAACTATTCGAATTCCCTCCAAGCCATTTGAATTGCCTAGTTCGAATTCCCACGTGGGTGGCTCCCACCTTCCACTAGCAAACTAATCTGGCCAAAATTTCTCCTAAGTCCCTAATTCGAAACTGATTGGGTCCTTTTCTTTGGCAAAATTGTGTAGAGATAGCCCTGTTACAAATGTTTTTGGGAAGGGACATGACAGTCCTCCCCTCCCAAATGTTGCTTCCCCTCAAGCAACTTCAAAGCTGGGTGCTCCAAAATGTGCTCATCCTCCCAGGTGGCATCCTCATCTGGCAAGTTCTTCCAATGTACCAAGAACTCCCTAATGGTCCTGCTACTCAGCTTCCTCTCCCCCCTCTCTAAAATGGCCTCAGGCTCCAATACCAAGTGGCCCTCATCATCCAATGGGGGTAACTACACTGTTGTTGTCACTTGTTGCCCCAACACCTTTTTAAGACATGAGACATGGAATATATTGTGAATCCTGCTCCCCAGAGGTAGCTCCAGCTCGTAGGCCACATCCCCAACTTGCCTGATCACCCTGTATGGCCCATAAATGTGGGGTTGTAGCTTCTCGGCCCCCGTTTGCTTCAACGTGGATTGCCTGTATGGCTATAACCAGAGGTACACCAAATCCCCCTCCTCGAAATGTCTCTCAGTCTGGTGTCGATCTGCGTACACCTTCTGCTCGTTTGCGTTGTCACTAAGTTATCCTTGAGAGCCTCGAGGATATCTTGGCTCTCTTGGATCCAATCTTGGTCTTTGGGGCCTCCAAAAACAACATCAGCAAAAGATAATTCATCATAACCATACAAGGCACAGAAAGGATTCATACTGATGGACATGTGGTGGGTGGTGTTGTAGCAATACTCACCCAAATGCAACCACCAGATCCAAGCCCTCTGATGCCCAGTCACGTAGTTCCTCAGGTACCCCTCCAGCCACTGTTTAACTCGCTCTGTCTGGCCGTCTGTCTGGGGGTGGTAGCTTGTGCTAGGGGTGAGCTTGGTACCAACCAACTTGAAAATCTCTTGCCAGAAGCCTCCCATGAACCTGCTATCCTTGTCACTCATGATGTTCTTAGGAAGCTCGTATAACTGGAAGATCTCCCTAAAGAAAAGGTCTGCAATTTGTACAATAGAATATCCGGTAGGGATAGCGAAAAAGTGGGCATACTTGGTCAACCAGTCAACCACTACATAAATGCAGTCCTTGCCCTGTACTGTGGGGAGCCCCGCGATGAAATCCATGGAGATACTTTCCCATTTCCCCTCGGGGATGGGAAGCGGTTGTAACAATCATGCAGGGTGAGTCAACTCCCCCTTGTTCCTTTGACATACCTCACACTCCTGTACGTGCTTCAGCACGTCCCCCTTGAGGCCCTTCCATGTGAATTTCTCCATGACTGCCATGTATGTTTTCCTGAACCCCTGATGCCCTGACAATGGCGAGTCATGTGCTGCGTGGAGCACTCTCTCCCTCAACTGCGAGTTAAGCACCAGAAATATATGCCCCTTGTAGTAGATAACCTCGTCCATCACTCGGTAGCTCTCATCTGTGTGGGTACTACCTAGAATCTTGCATGCCCTCCTGTCCTTGGAATACTCCACCAATAACTGGGCCTTCCAATCATGGCAGATGCTCGTGATTGATAGGCTTGCAGGTCTCCATGATAGATTATCAGCCACCAGATTGTGCTTCCCCCGCACATACTCTATGTCGAAGTCATAGGCCTGCACCTTGCTGACCCATCTCTGTTGTTTTTCATTGAGGCACTGCTTGCCCATGAAGTGACAAAGATTGTTGTGATTAGTCTTCACTTGAAACCTGTTACCCACCAAATATTGTCGGAACTTGGCGAATGCATGCATGATGGCTAGCATCTCTTTGTCATATATAGAATATGACCTCTCATGGGGTAAGAGCTTCCAACTCTCGAAAGCGATGGGGTGCCCATCCTGTGATAGGATTGCTCCAACTCCCTCCTCAGATGCATCACACTCCACGGTAAAGGGTTGGGAAAAGTCTGGAAGTGCTAAAAATGGACAACTGCTCATCACCTCCTTGAGGGGATCAAAAGTTGCCTGTGCCCCATTAGTCCATGCAAAAACCCCCTCTTGGTCAAATCTGTTAGGGGTGCTGCCAATTGCGAAAATCCCTTGACAAACTTCCAGTAATAAGTGCAAATGCCCAAGAAGCCGCTCAACGCTGTCACATCTTTGGGTACTGGCCTATCACAGATAGCTCATATCTTCTCCTCATGGACCTTCACCCCATTTGCACCAACGATATGCCCTAAGTAGAGCATCTTTGTCAGGCCAAACTCGCACTTGGACAGTTTGGCATAAAGCTGCTGCTCCAAAACACGCATCACCTCCTCCAAGTGCTGGAGATACTCCTCCTAAGTCCTGCTATAAATCAAGATATCGTCAAAGAAAACCAACACAAATCTCCTCAACTTCCTCTGGAACACATGGTTCATAGACGACTAAAAAGTAGCTAGGGCGTTGGTCAACCCAAATGGCATGACCAAGAACTCGAAGTGCCCATAATGGCATCGAAAAGCGGTCTTGGGGATGTCTTGATCCCTCACCCTGATCTGGCGGTACCCCGGATGTAGATCTATCTTAGAGAAGTATTTGGCTCCTTTAAGCTCATCCATCAACTCATCTATGCAAGGGATGGGGTATTGGTTCTTCAATGTCTTTCAGTTGAGGGCCGATAGTCATTGCACATGTGCAAGGTTCCATCCTTCTTCTTCACCAACACTACTGAAGAAGCGAAAGGACTGGAACTTGGCCTCATATGGCCCGATGCCAACAACGCTTTGATGGCCCTCTTATTCTCATCCTTACAAGCCTTAGGATGCCTATAAGGGGTAGTGATCACTGCCTGCACACCCGACTCCAGCTCAATGGTGTCCTCGAATCCCCTGTCTGGCTGCTGCCCTGCTGGAATATCCCAAAACACCACTGCATACCTGTCCAACAAGGTCTGTATGTCTGGAGGTGGTGGCTGGACCTGTCTCCCAACCTCTGAAACCCATAGCTCCAGTGCCCATGCTATGTCCCCATGTCGCAAATCTGCCTCCATCCTATACGCTGAGACTGTCTGGGGTGGATATGAATGCATGCCTCTAAGGACCATTGATTTGCCATCCAGCCTGGTGAACTCCATCTCCAGTTTCTTCCAATCAGTAGTGACTCGCCCAAGGGAGTACGACCATTGGACACCCATCACCACATTGGTGTCTGGCACATTGACCACAAAGAAATGGTTCGTCATAGAGTAGTTCCCCATAACTACTATCAAAGTAGGCACATACCAAGTGCATTGCATGGTACGGTCCCCTAGTACCAGGACTAAAAAAGCCCTCAAACTCAGTTGTGGTGAGGCTCCTCCTTTGAACCAACTGGGCATCTATGAAGTTGTGGGTAGCCCCACTGTCAACTAAGGCCGACACCCGCTATCCCTGTATAGTGCTTCTGATCCTCAATGTCAAGAATTTGGGGACCCCACATAAAGAGGAATGGACTCCCCAGAATGGGGCAATGGATGCCCCTCCCTGTGGAGGTGGTGTTGGTGATCCCCTATCTGCCGAACTCTCACCGTCTCCCATACCACACTTCTACTCCACCTCATCCTCATAGTCACTGTTTGGAAAGACCTCAATATAATGTGCTTTGCCAGCAGTGCACCAATGGCCTGGTGCCCAAGGCTCCCGGCAAGTGAAGCGCAACTTCCTCCTCTTGAGGTCATTCTGTGTCTCATCATCCAGCTACCCCTTTCCTTGGGTGGTTCTCTAAGGTGGGGGTCTAGTGTCATGCCCAATCTGGGGAAAAGGGGTCCGTGTAGGAAAAGGTGCTCTAGTCTTGGGGATGGCCCCCTGCAGATCTTTGGTGCACATAACTGCCTCCTGTAGCGTGGAGGGTCTGCATGAATTTACCAGTCCACGCAAGGGCTCGAGTAAGCCCTTTATGAAGGTATATACCCTTCGAGCATCTAATAGGTCTGGGACCATCACTGAAACTCGCAAAAACTCCAAAATGTACTGCTCTAGGTTGCCTATCTGGCGCACTTGGGTTAGCTCCATGAAATGGGCCTCCGATCCCTTTGGTCAAAGCGTTCCACCACCCTTCTGGTGAAATCCTCATATGAAGCTACATTGGCATGCCCCATGGTGGCCAAACCATGAAACCACCAGTCATGGGCTTCCCCCTCCATGTGCAGCGTGGCCATCTTGATGGCTTCCAGCTCTGTCATCCGGTTGAGTTGGAAATACGTATCCATCTTCTTAACCCAAGCCCGAGCAGTGCACTTGGCAGTGCCATTGAATATAGGGATGTACATCCTCCCTATGGTCCTCTGTAGCTCGTAACTCTTCGTGCACTGTCCTCCATAGCCTTTGGTCTTCTCATTCTGCTTGAGCTTGCAGAAATCTCTAAAAGAGAGTGCTTCCCTGAAGTTTGCACCAATGGATTGCCACTCTCTGAAGTGTTCTCCCATCTGTGAGGGGTCTTCACCCCATGCTGGTTCGATTTGTGCCACAGGCACGGAAGAGGACAGTGTGGCTCGAGTTGGCCCACTTGCTGATGGGGGTTGTGCTATCGGTGAAGGGTAATCGAATTGCTAGGAGGCTCCAGAAGTTTCCCTGAATAAGAATCCTCTAGGGGTAGTTCTCTCCTAGTTCTGCATTTTTATCTCCTCTAGCATCTCTTTCTGGCCCTTTGCTAAATCATCCAAGGCCTTCAAGAGGTTGTCAAAATCCATCTCCTCCCTGCTCTTGGGCTCTCCCATATCTTTCTCTGCTACCATTGCTTTCCTCGTCCTCCATGACTGGAGTGATTTCCAACTCTCTTTCTCTGCTCTGGTACCTTTGCCTCCTGTATGTGATGTTCTACTGGTCCCTTTCTCTCATAGGAGAAAATCCCCACAACTGAGCCAAGACCTAGGCTCTGATACCACTGTAATGTTCCTAAACGGGAAATTAAGTGATATACACAGCGTGCAAACAATCTAGCAATAAGAAAAACAAAATTTACATCAAGCACCCATGAAAATGTTGGAAATAGAGAACTACTGAGCCATTTTATTAATTCTTCAAGGGAAAATACAATGAAAAAATAGAATGGTGCACCTAGGCTTGTCTCAATGGACAAGCGTGATAGAACTCAGGTGAGCAAATGTTGAGCTAAAGGCTTCCCCAACTGTTGCACCAAAATTGAATTGCACTGCCTAGAAACTACACTGTTTGCTGACTTCGAAGGGTTGGAATCACTGCTTCCTGTGCTAAGAAAATTATGAGATTTTAGATCCTTTCTCCTTGTCTTAAACCTAGAAAAACCCAGGAACGATTTGGTCTGGTTCAGACTTTTGAAATTTGACCCCCAAGGAGCCCAACCTCAACTGCAACTGCAAAACTCGACCTACTGGAATGAGGTTGTGAAACCTCCTGAGAAATGCCCAAATCACTGAGATGATCCCTTCTATGAATCTCCTTCCTTCCCCAGTTGAGATTCCGGGCTATAGCTCCTCCCCTCAAGACCCATGAATTGACTGAACTGGCCCTCTACGCTGTCCTCTAAGCCTGGAATTTGAATTGCTGGTTTGCTGCCCTCTCTTGCCCCAAAACTCTCCCTGAATGCTGGCCCAATGATGTCCTTCATATTGTGAAAATTCTATCATTGCAGCAACTGATTTACTTTTCCTACTGATTTCATCATAAGTTATTCATGAAATTACTTCAACAAACATTAAAATAAATATTGTTGCAGATATCACATTGTAATACAGAAACAAAAATATGCACACATTGACACAGTTCTTTTGGACTAATGTCCCCGGAAAAACCCAATGTGGGAAAACCGGTGCAGCAAGGGAGGATTTCATTATTCAACAATTTTCTTGTACAACAGGGTGCCAAACTGGCTTAGCCACAGATCGACAAACTTCCATCACTTTCCTAAACCCAGCATAGGCCCTATTGACCTCTGCTACAGCTTGAAACCCTCTGCGTTAGCCTACTGAGGCTCTACGCAACCTCTTTAGGTTTTTGCGTCACTCCTGTAGCCTCTGTGTGGATGACGCAGGCCCTTCTGGCTCTGCACAGTCTCTGTTGCCTCTGTGTGGATGATGCAGGCCCTTCTGGCTCTTCACAGTCTCTGCTGCCTTTGCATGGCTTCCTTTGGCTTTGCATCTGCCTCTTCTCCGCTGATCTCCCGTCTCTCTGTTCCATACTTGCTGCCTCCTGATTGCTCTCCAGACCACTGGTTCAATTTCTCAGCAAACCCCGCTCCAGAAATTGAACTAACTGGTCTCCCTCAATATGTTCTCTAAGTGCCCCTCAAGCCTCCTCTTATACTTTTTCTGTTGACATCTCAACGGCCGAGATTAAGTCTCTAATCAATGACTAAGATTAGATCTGGCTTGATCCATGTCTTTTGGACCATTCTAACATAGATTCATATTAATACACATTAGTATTTTATTTTCCCTAAGTTTAGACATAGGTACTCCATTAAAAATATTAATTATTTTAATATCACCTGATCTGTTTAGAATCTGTCCAAACCCTTTCTGGGTATTGGAGATCTTATGTGCCCCAACCTCTCCACCAAATTTCGTGGCTAGAGCACATCCGATGCTACCCCAAATCAACACAGGTTCCTTGGCTTCTCCGGTTAATGGTTGGCCCAAGGTAACTCTTTCCCTCACTGCGTGTTCTCATTGCTGGCCCAGAAATACGCACTTCCTGAAGATAGTTGAATGACTATGTTGTAGATACTCCTCGGAACTCCTCGAAATGATGTGGAACTACCTTCCTAGGGTGGCACTCGAAGTCCCCCAAAGGTAAGGTTGAATCTCTAGCTTGAGAGATTCGTGGCTGAACAACCAGTTGACTCGGCTAAGCAGCTTGAGAAAACAGTCAATTAAAATTCGATATACAAGAGTGAATGGATCCCCAAGTGAGAGGCTCCTTCTCCTTATGACTTCATGGGCCTTCCTTTCCCTCATGTAGGCCCCTCCAACAGCTATTCGAAATCCCTCCAACCCATTCGAATTGCCTAGTTCGACTACCCATGTGGGTGGCCCCAATCTTCCACTAGCAAACTAATCTGGCACAAATTTCTCGTAAGTCCCTAAGTCGAAGCTGCTTGGGTCCTTTTCCTTGGCAAAATTGTGTAGAGATAAGCCTGTTGTAAAATTTTGGGAAGGGACATGACAAATATTTTTAATTAAATTTAACAGCTAATACCAAGCAATGGATTAGGAATAGTAAATAAATTGGAACTCATACACAATAATTAAAACACCAAAATGTCCAATAACACAATCTGAGCCATTTTATTAATTTTATGATAAAAGAGTACAAAAAATGAGTTGAAGTTTTGGAACCTGGGCTTGCTATGAAATCTATGCAAACCCCATGTAGTGCAACTCTAATATGGAGGAAATATTTGCCCAAACTGGTACTGTGCACTAAATAGAAAATTACTAATACTGTTGCTAGAATGGGACTGGAGATTCTACCCTAAAGAATGCTTGGAGCACCCTGAAATTGCAGCCACAAACTCCCCTCCAAAACCACAGAAATACCCAGAAAGGGTTTGGCCCAAAGTGATGTAGATACCTTAGCTCACTGGCAATTCGCTTTGCTATAAGAATGAGGATTTCAGGCCCGAATATTTCCCGAAAAATTCTATAAAATTAGTTGGAGACTCCTCTTAATAAACCTAAAAAAACCCAGAAAGGGTTTGTGTTGAATCCAACGTACCTTGGTGACCCTAGGAAATGTGTATGGTTCTAACTAGTTGAAAAAATGCCCTGTAAAAGGAATTCTGTTGTAGAAGGCCAATCAATTACTAGAAAAATCTCCTCCAACCCCTGCAAATGACTCCAAGCCTCTTTATTTCTCCTTAGTCTAAACTCCCCAAATCTCTCTATCAAAATGTCTGCGCAGTAGCCATCCAGAAACCCCCAAAATAGATAAATTTGGCCCTCCAACATGCAACACTCTTAGTCTTGCAAATCAACAAGGAAAAACTCACCCTCCCTACGGATAAATTTCTGCAAATTCTCCGGCCAAAACTCCACTATTTTCTAACTTCTCTCGGCTCCTTCGTATTTCCTTTTGCGCCCTAAGAGAAGCACGCTCCAACTGGAAATGGTCTGCAATGTAGCTCCTAGAGAAGACCTGAGATGGACTCCTTATTACTCCCCTAGGGTGATACTCGAAGTTCACCGAAGGTAGAGGTGAAATTCCTTCTAAATTCCTTGTGCTGAACAACACAGTTTTCTTGGCTAAGGAGCTCAAGAGAACTAACGTTGAAATTGTAAAATGACCAAAGATAATCCACAAAATGAGTCCATCCTCTTATCATTTCTCCTTATGCCTCTAGACTCTTTTTTAATATTATTTTATTGGTGGGGGCCATTTTCCACTAATTCACTTTTGCCACCATTTAATAAATAAATAATTTTCCGCTATTCCTCGATAAAATAATACTAGGCACCTTTCTCCAATAATTCTTGCCCATTTTTAATTAATATTACTAAAATTGGGCAAAATTCCTTAGTGACTTCGATGCTCACAAAATTGGGGATATTACATCAACAGGCGCAGTCATATTTTGTGGGATAGTTGCAAAACTAGTGTAGTCAGAGAATCAGGGAGACAATTACAGTGCCAGTTGTAGGAGCAATAGATTTGTTCTTAGTTGTAGTAGTTGCAGTAGCAGCAACATGAGATCAGGTTGGTGAGTATGATAGTATGTAGAAGACTGGAGAGAATTGCTTCCACGCTAAGAGGGAGTGTTAGTTTTTGGTAGCATCGGACAGGTGTTCTAGTCTTGACTTGAGTCAGAGAGGCTAAAGAACACGAGATCTCCAAAACTTAGAAAAGGTTTCGAGAGAAATTGTTTTTGAAAACTCTGCCTAGAAATGACTTAATTAGATTATTAACCAGTTTTTAAATATTTCCTAAGTCTAAACTTAGGGAATATAGTTAATTAACCAGTGTTAATTAAGTCAAGGCGTGAATGATCTAGAAACTCACACAAATTGACTTCAAGATGATCTTAGCCATTGATTAAGATTTAGTCTTGTCTGTTGGAGTCCCAACAGAGGATTATAAGAAGAAGTCGATGGGCACTTGGAGAAGACACTTGAGCAGTTTGATTTCATGAGGAGATCGATTTCCAAAGTAGTAGCACTTAGTTTCCGGAGAGAGAGAAAATGAGATCGAAGCAGTGAGAGAGGAGCAGAAACAGTGAAGCCAGAGGAAGATTTCCAGATTTAGTGAGTGCATTTGTAGAGAGGCAGAGGAGCCACAGAGACGCTGACCTAGAGAAACACAGTAGCCTCTAGAGGCAAAGTCGATTTGCTGGGAGAGATTGACATTTTCAGTTCCAGAGGCCGGGAAGGAGTCCCAAAGTGTTGGAGAAGCGTCTTTCTGGTCAGCAGAAGGCATAACAACTTCATTAGAGTCTAGTTCGAGGCTAGATGTCTAGCCTGTTACGTAGAGATTGAGAGTGTCGAATTTTTGAAGTAAAGTTGTGCCGGGAGATTGCCTATGGGGTGAGAAAATTCCTCTCCATATTTTTGTTAGTGTTTCTTTGTAGGATTGCCAGTTTTGGCATCCAGTTGTACTCAGATTATTTCACTGCTGCTTAATAATAAAACCCTCCGCTGCTCCACCGGTTTTCCCAAGTTGGGTTTTTCTAGGGACTTTTGTCCAAAATAACTGCGTTATTTTATGTGTGTGTGCTAGCATTTCTTGCAGCGTTTATTCTTCCGAAGTTTTATTTGTGTAGATTGCAGTGTGATTTATTGAGTATTTGTTGTAGGAAACAACAAATAAATTGTTAAATAAAATCAACATTTAGGAGAATATTTCCAGTTGCTGCAATAGGATTCCAGCTTGGAATTTTCACATAAAGAAGATTCATTACCTAAGCAAGTCGATCCGAAAGAATGTCTCCCTGAAATTACTCCCAAGAAGGATCCCCCAACCAAAGCCAATCCAAAAAAGGATCCTCCGAGAAAGGAAAACATCAAGAAAAAAGAAAAAGGGAAAGAAGTTAAACTTGACATTGACATAGGAGTTATCGTAGCAAGTGTTAGCGTTTGAGATTTCACCTAGGCTGAGATAGACAAACCTCAAAGCTACATCAAACCATTTCACCTCGTAGCTAGCCCTACGAGGTATGAGAGGGCTCTCTCGGGTCAAACTCAGTAAATTTGTCAATAGGATGAGTTGACCAATTAGGAACAAGGATTTTAGACTAGTCAACTGATAAGGAGGGTTGATTTAAAGTTTTTGGGTTTTTTGGTGGCAATTAGAGGGAGTGCAATTCAGGGTGCCGGGATTGAGCTCAGTTTTTGCAGGTGGGTCTTTGGGGCAAGGTAGGAGTTTATGCTGATGCCTTTAGCTGAAAGAGATGATCAAGGAGGAAAGAAGAGAAGCTAAAGAGGGCAAACAATGAATTCGAATCCTCTCTAGACAGTGGAAAACATAAATTTTAAACAAAATTGAAAGCTGAGCATGGCATGCATGAATTCAAAACTTTATCACTTCTTTTGTTTAAATAGCAGCAAGAGATTAAGAAATGGAACACATAAACACACTTACAATGACAAGTAGGAAACACACCATCAACATAATAATCCACAAGAATCCACAATGAAGTCTGCAAAACCCTGGCCTTCCTTTCCTCAAATTGCAGAAATACAAGTAAAATATACAATAGAGCTTCTCCCTCTAGAGTCCAACCATGAAAATGAGTAAGAGAAGGCATAATATAGAAGGTCTAACTCCTTTTCCCACCTCTAGGGGTCGAGCTCAGCTTCCTAGGAGCTGTTGCAACTAATTCTAAATTAATCACTAGATAATAGGCCAGCACAACAACTTGCCTCTAAAACTTAGGAAACCTATCCAGGCATTAAATATTTACCATTTACATCAAAGAAACTTCTAGAAGTGGTCAAGAAGAGTAAAAGTATCTAAGTGCCATGAAATTTACACAAAAATCCATCATTTACATGCCTCAAAAGTCAACCAAGGTGAAAACAGTGTTTTGCTGGCCGAACTGGTCAAAAACTGGCAAATTTGCCTGAGTGGTCGCACCCCTGGCTCGAGTGGTCGCACCTTTTTGCAGCTCTGTTTGAGGGCCTTCCCTGTGTCCAAATCAGGTGCAGGATAGCTCGTTGGAAAGGTCTGGAAGTCTACTTTCCAACCCAACTGGAATTTCGGAATTTGGAGTTGATTTGACCCCTCAAAAATCAAATCTCCCAAGACTGCTTTCTGCAACTCAAAAAAGGGGCAGAAAGTCAAAATTTGCATGCATTTTGAGCTTTTGGGAGCCCAAATCTCCATAAAATCTGAAACCCTTCCATATGAAAGTGTATCTTTGCCTGAAAAATCCAAAAATGTGGAGTTTTCCCCGTTCCGAGCTGTCCCCACGACTGGTCTCGTAAGGGGTGAGACCACTCGAATGGCCAAAACCTGTAAAATTCCCAAAAATGTCAAAAATGCCTCAAAGTTCTCAAAATTTCTTGGGTTTGCTGCTAGGAGGAAGATAATGAGTATCATGGTGAGTGAGAGAAGCCTTGGCCAAGATACTGAGCGGGTTGGTCTTATTCTTCCTCTTGCGGACCTCGGTCAACCTTCTTTGGAACACCTTCATCTTCGCCTTGCAAACATGCATCCTTGCCCAATAATGGTTTTTATGTTCCTCAACAATTTGTTGTTTCTATTGGCCTTCTCCAACAGCCTCTCTAGATGTGTGTTTACCCGGATAAGCATGGATTCTCTCTCTTTGGGCAGTAAGTCACCGGGCCTCCTACGGTTGATGACTCGATCACTTCGAATCCTCCATAGCTCATCCATCTCTTTCTCGTCCTCAAGCTGTTTGTTTCACTACTCCAAATATTTGATTATCCATTTTGCCATCAATAATTGTGTTTGCAGCGAATGAATCTCGGTGCTTTGCTCTTGGATAATATCCTTGAGCTCTGTGCTAGGAGAATCAACGTCGAGATCAATAACCGGAGCACCAGACACTCTCTCCTCAATCATGGGTGCTTGCCCCTCTCGGCTACCTGTGCTGCTGTCGGCAACGAGCCCCCTTCCACCTGGTGTGGAGATAACACTCGCTGATCTGATGATGATGACGAGACCCCTTCCACCTGCTGTGGAGAAAATACTCGTCGAGCTGCTGCAAACAAGGTCCTATGACCCTTTTGATATGTACACTGCAGTGGGGAAACAACATGTCTCGGCACAATAATATCGGGCTGGTGTGATGGACCTCCCTCCTCATGAATGGCCTCTGGCTCTAGCTGTGGCTGTGATGGCGCTGTAAAGACCTCATGAGAAATGAAGTATGCCCATCGAATGCCCTGCTGACTCAGCTGATAAGAAAAAGTAAGCTGAACGAGACCACGATGGCACAAACTCCTACGCTACTGAGCTGGGGACTGCCTCTGAAATATGGATGACATCCTCTGAATGTCTTGGAAGAAGTAAACCAGGATGTTCATCATCCTCACTCTGGTAAAGTGCATCAACATGCGAATGTGACAAGAGAAGACCTATGAAAATCTTCCCTCACATGTAAAGTACTGCATGATAAGCCTCATGATCGAAGCATACTCCGCCCAGAGGAATCTGAAAGGAAAGACCCCTGACAAGTGACTCACAAATGTTGGCCTGACATATGGCTCAAAATAAACAAAATCCAGCAATTTGCGCTTGGGCCACACCTCTCCCACATTTGGTATCCCGGTAGCCTCTGAAATCATTTCCGGAGATAGTACAAAATTCACCCCTGCAAGAGTGACCTGCCCATCATGAAGGTGTAAAACAAATA
>APFE030485484.1:72391-90565 GCA_000404065.3 Pinus taeda
TAACTTGATCTTCCATTCTTTATTAGTGTGTGTATGTTAGCTTCATCAAACTGCTATCAAAACAAAAGAGACAAGAACGCAAATATTTGGCTTTCTGTCAGAGTCAAAACCTCTCCCTCTTGGAGAGGAAAACCCATGCAAATTCTTCTTATAGAGATTCCATTAATGAATACCAAGACCATGATCCTTGACACAATCTGCCTCTCCAAGACCAAGACATCAAGAACACTATTTAGATTATCATGATTGTTGTGCCACTGAAGCCGTCACTGCTAGATCATTGAGATCTTCATTTCTGCTTCTTCCTTATTGATAACATCAGTGTTGCACCATGACTGCTTCTTGAGATTACCACCGAGGTGATCCTTGCACCTTCATCAAGACCATGACCCTTTAAGAAAAGATCAGGACTTATGATTGCACCTCATTGTATATGAGATCAAGATCCCTGTCACTTCTAGTCGAGACTAATCATCCTTGTGAAAATCATCACAGTTTCTTCTATTGTGTCGAGACTAACGCTGTCATGGTTATTACTACTTCCTTTTTGTATACCAAGACTGCAGCCCTTTACACTATGTGTAACCCTCATCATTGTTCTTGCTTGTGATTACAGTCATTATTGAAACATGATCATACCAAGACAATGTTCATGACTGATATAGTATATATATCTACATATGCCAAGACTGTATGCCAAGGGTATAGATCTACATCTTGTGATCTGTGTTACTGTTGTTCATTATGTTTAGGTTGCTACAGGGATGCCATCGAGATTTATATGACAAGACAATACTGTACTGTTGAAATTTATAAGTCTAATCCGTTAGAAATTTTCCTGCACTATTTGGTGTATTTCACCTACTTGTTTTATTCTTTAACAAGTTATTTAACCATATAAATGCTGAAAATAAACAGAAATGCAGTCTCAACCATTTGCAAATCATCAGTTGAAAGAAATAGACAAACACACAAGGAACACCGTTATTTTTGGACAATCGTCCCTAGAAAAACCCAACTTGGGAAAATTGGTGCAGTGGTTCTAAGGGTTTTATTATTAAGCAGCTTTCGTGAGTACAACTGGGTGCCAAACTGGCTCACCCGACAGAGAAATCAATCTGGCAGTAATACCTCTCTTTGAAAGCAGATATTCGGCAAGTGTGCTCCACGAAAATATCTCCAACGCCTCTTTGAGGCTCTGCGTCAGCCCTCCTGGCCTCTGCGTCATCCCTCTGATACTTTGTGTAGGCTCTCTGACCCTCTGCGTCACTCATGCATGCCCTGGTAGCCTCTGCGCAATCCCTCTGGCCCTCTGCGTCACTCATACATGCCCTGGTAGCCTCTGCGCAATCCCTCTGGCCCTCTACGTGGCTTTGCGTAGCCTTCTCTTCCTCAATTCTGATCCTTCAACACTATCTCTGCCTCTCTGTTATGCACTAACTTCCCCTCGCTGCAACTTTGATCACTAGTTCGATTTCTCTCAGCAAACTCCGCTCCAGAAAATCAAACTGACTGATCAATCTTGGTGTATCTCCAACTGACACTCAAGCCTCCTCTTATACATTTCCTGTTGAGTCTTCAATAGTTGAGATTAAATATCTAATCAATGGCTAAGATTAGATTTGGCTTGATCCATGTCATTTAGAGCCTTCTCACCCAGTTTTATATTAATACCCATTAATATTTTTATTTTCCTAAGTTTAGACTTAGGAACCCATTAAAAATATTAATTATTTTAGTATCTTTTTAACTGGGTAGAATTTCCCAAACCATTTTTGGGTCTTGGAGATCTCATGTGCTTTAGCCTCTCCACCAATTTTCATGGCTAGAGCACATCTAATGTTGCCCCAATCAAAACTCCTTCTTAGCGAGGAATGTGCTCTAGTAATGCTCCATCACTGAACATCACTCTGATCATCCGACACCGGTACCTGTGCTGATGCTTGGCCTGCTGCCTAACATCCTCTGCACTGTTGTCCATGGCTCTGCCACTACCACTGCTACGTCTGTACTGCAGCTCCCGCTGCATCCGTGTTGTTGCTGGTCCTTCCTCCCAACACTGCATCTGCACTACAGCCCTCTCTCATCATGTTGCATTGTGCTGCCCATATCATTATTATTGCTACTGCTACATTGCAACTTAGTTACTGAGACATTGGTAACTGATCTACCCAACTACTGACATCCTTGTCTGGCTAGAAATCCTCCTGATAGTGAAGCTCTCTCTGCTGCTATACTGTGCTCCCTCTGCTACCTCTACGCTACTGCAACAAGTCTGTGCTTATTGCACTGCTGCAAACACCTATGTGCCTTCCTGCATTGCTGCAACCTCTGTTGTGCCTCTCATACTGCTGCAACCCTCTCTGTGCTACTACAGATCCTTGCACTCTAGCACTGTTCGGCCGCTCCATCTGTATCTTGCTTCTATCGACATCCATCATCCTCCTACTGTCTCTCGGGAATCACGTAGCTAAATATGATCCAAGAGTTTGGGTACCTCAAGGATCCTGCCCCACATCTCCTGTAGTCCTCTTGACTAGAGCTCGATGTCACCCCACCTCTTCTCTAGAGGTACATGATCATTCATGGCACAGTCATCATCATTCTCCACTTCCTTCTCTGCCTTAGTTGGCTCTACCTTGGAGTCAGAAACCTCTCCCTTATTCTTCTTCCTGGGACACTGGATTGCATAATGACTCAGCTCCCCACAATGGAAGCACTTTATCTTGGAGATGTCCTTCTTCTTCCTCTTCCCATGTTGTCCTACAGATGCCAGAGCTGCATCCTCTTCCTCCTCTTTCTTGATTTGACCACCTTTGCTGCTACTATCCGTCTTGGTCAGCCGTCTGATCTCTTCTTGGTGAAGAGTTGCCCATAACGCTTCCCATCCTGGAAGATTCGCTCTACCCAAAATGCTTTGGACAAATGTCTCCCACTCCTCGGAGACTGTGTTCAAGGCGGTCCTCACCATTAAGTCCTGATCTAACATGGCCCCTATGGAAGTAAGTTGGTCCCGAATCTCCTGCAACCTGTTGAGGAATAGATCTATCTACTCCCCCTTCTGCATCTGATACGACCGCAACTGATTCTCCAGTAGTATCCTCCTCTACACAGAAGTGCCTTGATACAATGTTGTCAAGGTATCCCACATCTCCTTTGCTGTATTCTCCTCGGCAATATGCTAAACTACATGATCCTTGACCCCATCAAGGATTATGCACATTGCCTTGGCCATTGAATCCTCATATGTTTCATTATCATCTGGGTCGACTGGGATAGCCACAGTTCTCAAGGCGAAGGCCTTGATGCGATGTCTATCCAGCATAGACGGGATCCTGGCCTTCCAAATGACAAAGTTGGATGCCCCATCCGACCTGTCCTGATCCCTCAATTTGTTCATTTCCATCTTTGCTTTTCTCTTCGACTCCCTCTAAGTCTCTACTTCCCTCCTGGAAGTTCTCTCCTAGACTCCCTTAGAGTCTCGATTTCCCTCCTGGAAATCCTTCTGCCAATAGTCGAATCATGCCTCTTTGATCCCCTTTGCTCTTGCCACAATGATTTGGATTTCTTGGCTTGAAATTCGCCTAGGTAGCGACTCCCTCTACCTTGGTTCTGTCCCGTTAGGTACTGTTATGCTTCGACAGCAACAAAACCTCACCAGCTTCACAATCCACAATCTGCCCACAGCTCCCTAGGCCCCAACAGTAGAAGAAACTGAGCCTCTTAGCTCTGTGCAATCCCGACAAGGTTGAATCGCTCCTTTGGACAACTGCGTCACTCCTACTTGGCTGAGCAGGATGACGTGGCTCCATGTGAGCCTCTTTTGCCTTCCTCTGCCTCTGCGTTGGCCCTCTCTCTGGCTCGAAATGATGACGCAGGCCCTCTGCGTCACTCCTTTTCTATTGCTTTCTGCTTAGGAACTTCTGTCTCTCAGGGCAGTTGTTTCTGCTGCAAATATTCTGATTTAGTTGGTGCCTTCTGCTCTCCTCTGATCTGCAACCCTTTGATACCATTTTGAAATTTCTAAGTCTAACCCATTAGAAATTTTCCTGCACTCTTTGGTTTATTTCACCTACTTGTTTTATTCTTTAACAAGTTATTTAACCATATAAATACTGAAAATAAACACAAATGTAGTCTCAACCATCCACATATCATCAGCTGAAAGAAATAGACAAACACACAAGGGACAGTGTTATTTTTGGACAATCGTCCTTGGAAAAATCCAACTTGGGAAAACTGGTGCAACAGTTTTGGGGGTTTTATTATTAAGCAACTTTTTTGAGTAGAACTAGTTGCCAAACTGGCTCACCCAACAGAGAAATCAATCTAGCAGTAATATCTCTCTTCGGAAGCAGATATTTGGCAAGTCTGCTCCACGAAAATCTGTCAAACCCTCTTTGAGGCTCTGCATTAGCCCTCCTGGCCTCTGCGTCAGCCTGAACCCTTTTTCGTCAACCCTCTAATGCTCTGCGCAGGCTCTCTGGCCCTCTGTGTCACTCACGCAGGCCCTTGTAGCCTCTGCACAATCCGTCTGGCCCTATCCGTGGCTCCTACTGGCTCTGCGTAGCCTTCTCTTTCTCAACGCTGATCCTTTGGCACTATCTCTGTCTCTCTGTTTTGTATTCACTGCCCCTCACTACAAATCTGATCACTGATTCGGTTTCTCTCAGCAAACCCCACTCCAGAAAATCGAACTGATTGATCAATCTTGGTGTATCTCCATCTGACCCTCAAGCTTCCTCTTATACTTTTTCTGTTGAGTCTTCAACGGTAGAGATTAAATCTCTAATCAACGGCTAAGATTAGATTTGGTTTGATCCATGTCATTTAGAACCTTCTCACCCAGTTTTATATTAATAATATTTTTATTTTCCTAAGTTTAGACTTAGGAACGCATTAAAAATATTAATTATTTTAATAACTCTCTAATCGGGCTGAATTTCCCCAAACCATTTCTAGGTTTTGGAGATCTCATGTGCTTTAGCTTCTCCACCAATTTTCATGGCTAGAGCGCATCCAATGCTACCCAAAATCAACATGTACCCTCATCTGAGCTCTTCTCCACTTTAATTCATAGGTATGCCAAGAGTGTATTCAAGCCCAGAACTTTGGTCAATACTGCATCCTCCGAGCTCTGGTCATAACTGCACCTCTGTCATGCGGGATCAATCTATCACTGTAATACCGAGAGTGCGATTCATAGATATGCCAAGAATGTCCAAAACTCAAATCATTGTTGCGTCCTTACATGAGGTCATTCACGCTCCATTTATCCGGGATCATGACTGCACCTAAATCCCAAACGAGGTGCAGTCAAACCCTTACTGCGACTCTGCCCTTCATGCGAAATTTCAGAGGAAATGCGAGATTCTTTCTCTTCCCATTTGTGGATACCCTAGCCACCTATTTATAGTGGTTACGTCCATATATTTGAGCTGACATGATCCCATGAACCGACGTGAATTTTGCTCAAGTCGACATGACTTTAATTTATTTTGGAGCCGACATTAAGATCTCTTCGTTGTTTTACTTGCAGACTTCAGTGTGCTTGTTCTAGGAGGATTGTTCTTGGTCTTGGAGAGTTGTTTCACACTGTTGTGGACTTGTATATATTTACATAAGCTCATGAAGAGTTTCTATACACATGACATGACTCTTTGACATATAAATATATCCTAAAGAAATCAAGAAGAAGTCTTTCACCTAGTGACACTTCTTGCTCATGAAACCCATGTACTAAGGCATACAAAAATAATTTAATTCGTTTTATTACATCGTTTACAAAGATCATGTCAATATGAAGACCGAACCTAGTTACACTTTCTTCAACACTCATCTCTTTGCTGCTCCTTACTCCATCCTGTCCCTTGCTGCTCTTTTGGCCTCCCTCTCGGCTCTCATCGCCAGCCTTACGACCTCCTCTCTCCCCTCTTCTCGGCCTCTCTTCGCTGTCCATGCCATCTACCTCCTTGGCCCTCAAGCCTCTCATCCTTGCAGCCTCTTTCACCATAATTTTTTCACAAAATTTCTCCATAAAATTCACAAAAAAATTTAACAAATTTTTCTCCAAGATTTTTTGAGTTGAAGATCTTTAGTGACTTGGGCAGCTTGTCTCCAAGTGTCTTTAAGGGCTGACTAGTGCACATCCTCTAAACCTTTCCTCTTTTCATTTATTTGATTGAAAGCAAGACTAATACCAGCGTAGAATTTCAGTTAACTAAAGTTTAGCAACAGATTTGGTTTGTATCTTTTACTGCAGTACATTTCAGAAATATAATTATTTTCAGAAACTGTAGCATGCTAAGTGACGAATTTCTAAATATTATTTCATTGCTTTTTCAGTAATTTATTTCTAAGTTTTAAGATCAAATGCATCATTAGATTGGAAATAGTTAAACTCAGAAAATTTCTGAATTATTAGTTATCAGTTTGTCATTTGAAGTTTTTGCTATTACACAGAAAAAATCTGAATCTTGAATGGTTATACAATCTCTGGTTTAAAATAAATTGTTGGCATTGTCATTTGTTTTAAGAACATATTACTAGAATTGATATTTCAGACTTTGCATTTAATTGTTTTGATTTGAATTTAAACACTTAATTTAATTTTTGAAGTACATTTGTTTTTACATGTTCATTCAGGAAAGATTAATTTGGTTTTACTTATGCATCTAATGATCTTTGATTGAGTGACTCATGCAAATGGATTTTTGAATATAAAGCGTTTTATTTCCAGCGTTTTACATTGGTTTCTTATTGTGTTTTCAGTAATTACTTGTGCGGATTTCATATTTTACATTGCTGGTATAAGTATTTGTTTTCACATTAAGATAATTTTTTTGAGCCTTAAGTTAAAAAACACTCGTGACATATCCCAAAATAACTCATATTTTGGGCCCTCTTTTCACCATCACATCATTTCACTTTGCATTTGCATACTGATCTAGTATTTTCACATTAAAATTTTACTTCCAAGCTTAAGCTTGGTTGACAAAAACATTAAGGGATCAAACTTAAAACAAACATTTAACTAAAGTTAGCCAAGTCCTTGCATTTCACATAGCTTTAAGTTTTTCATTTGCATGTAAGGTAGTCAAATCATTTAGCAACATTTCACAAAGCTTTAAGTTTTTCATTTGCATATAAGGTAGTCGAATCATTCAGCAGCAGTTTCCCATCCATTACTGAGACTTTATTTTCTTCGCAAGATAGTTGACTCCACAAGGCACTGATATCCTTTTCCTCAAATCAAAATTGAATCCTTCAAAATCTTGCGTAATCTAAACAAGTATTGGTTGCTTAACTATGTCTCCCAGATTGGTTGGTTCCCAACTGATCTTCCATCTTTCCATTTCCACAGGGTCTACCCCCTTAGTCTGCTAGTGGGAGACAACTCAAATGAAGAGATTGGGGATCAGTGTGACAGTCCCTGATCTGAGTCGTTGTCGCGGTGTGTTAAAATTGGCAACTAGGGCCAAACTCCAAGTGGGTCTTCTTATTTATGGCAACTGGTATTTTTCTTGGATTCTTCTCGTCGAGAGGTGTAGGATTGATCTAAAGATCATCTGATTCCAACTAGTATTCATGGAGATATGAATTTATTTGTGTTATGTGACAATTCGTCAAGGTCAGCCAACAACCAAATTACCCGCATCTATCCTCAACGTTTTAGTGTAAATAGAAGAGAACTTTAAGTCATTTGACACACACACTCTTGTGATCTCTCTTCATTTTGTTTTGGGTTTGATGAAGATGAGATCTAGAGGGAGGGAGTGCCCTAGGATATACGTTGGCTTAATGATGCCCTATTCCGCAGTAAAAGGAAGAAGCCTCATGATGCCCTAATGCTGCCCTAAGGAAGATCACATCACAGCCATGGAAGGAGATACCATATAACGTTGTCAAGAAGGTGAAGGATGATTTCATTACGCAGCAAGGAGAGGCCTATATGCTAAGCAACCTAACATTGTCTTGAAGGGGTCATAGCCGTAAAGGAAGAATGGATTTATTCACAGCTAGCCGCAGTCCAAAAGGGAGACCCTAACTGCAGTAAGGAAGAACCTTAGCTGTAGAGATCTGTCTACTATCCTGGATAAGAAAATCGTAGCCCTAAACGTTGTCTAAGGGAGCTACAATGCACAGCCTAAAAGGGTTCTCTAATCTGCAGTCTACGAGACACTCCTATCCTCTCTCAAGGAAGCCCTATCCGCTGACAAGGGAAGGCTTACACACACAACTAGACACAGTCAAAGGGAGCATAAAATAACTCCTAATCTACAGTAAGAAACAATCCTCTAAGATGTGATTTAGGTGCTGTCCTATAGCCTAAACTGTTGGTCAAGAGGTGACCTCTATCCACCGTGAAGAGTGATTCAAGAAACCCTTATTCATTGTAATAAGGTGTCTCAAGCACACTGTCTCAATCTCTGATCTCAGATGGACAGTGGAAGAGGTTAGTGTAATCACGAGAAAGATAAAGGATAGTGGAGTTCTGTTTAGGACTAATATCAGTCAACACAAGCTCGGATTCATCTCTGATCTAATACAGTGATAAGCAGATAAACTACAGTGAGATGCTTGATGTACAATACGAGTTTGGATGGCTTGTAGTGAACAAGTATTTCGTCATGTGGGAACTCGGAATACAGTGCTGAGAATTTCGGTGTTGTTATAATGATCACATTTTGGTGACACTTGTTTGAAAGGGCTAACAGCTGTGTTAATATCTTATGATACTTGGAGGCTGGTTGATACAGGACTGAAGGTTTGTCTTGTTGCTAGGCTAGGCCGCAGGCCATAGCCAACAACAAGGCTATTCTCAGGATTGCCTATTATATGGACAAAGCTACTGTCATGGGTTAATATCTATGTTGAGGATTAGTCAGCTAACAAGGATGCAACATGGCGATAGTTGTAGCATGGTTGATGCAGCACACTAAGGTGCAGCACAGTGATGATGGGTGTAACATGGTGTAGCACAGTGATGAGTGTAGCTCAGTGATGGGAGCAACACAGTGATGGTGCAGCATAGTGTGATGAATGCAGCACAGTGATGGGTGCTGCATGTTGATGGAATCACCTTGGAGGAACAATTGAAGCAATATGCCTTCACCTGAGTTCAGATCAGCTACCTCGTGTTATCTTCATAGAGGAGATCTTTGCTCTTACTATAACAAGTCAAAATGTTGACTTCTGATGTATATGTACTATCTCTCTCTCTTTGCTGAACTATTGAAGAATATATAAGAAGAATTGATCAAGGGTTTCCCCAAATTGGGGTTTGTTCCTGGCTGGCGCGACATCTTGGGTCCTCTTGTCTTGGCTTGTTTTCTGATGTTTATGTTTATGTTCTAATTGCAATTTACTATCATGTTGATGTGATTGCTAATTTGGAATTGATATTGAGCTAAATGGAACAATTGAAATAAATTGCTCTACGCATAGAACATTCCAAAATTAACACGATGCCTAGACATTCTGTGCGACAACAAAGCTCATATTTGGTTTTTTCCCACATGCTATATTAAATGTCATTTTTTCCCACGTGCTATTTTAAATGTCCCTGCCATCTTTTGCATTTTATAATATTCTTGTCTTTTATTTCTTGCTTGTGGCAATGATATGTTTTAATGTTCTTTTAGTTGCATCAACCTTCGGGGTAACATTTTCAGGCCCGACCCAGCTATGTGGACAAGGGGAGGGGGAGTGTCATTGCCTTGTGGACCCAAAAAAGGGAAATGATGAAATAGGGCTTGTAATGTGCAGAGGGGAGTGAAAATTGTGGAACGGGAAAACGGAACCACGAGACCAAAATTGGGGTTTCCCAAGTAGTGCCCTTCCTAAAACCATAGCCCAATAGGGGAGATCCCATGGGACTAGGATTGAGGATTAATGTAACAACCCATTAATAAAATTATAAAAACTTTAAAAACTTTATAATTATATATATATATATATAATGTTAAATTTATAAAGTATATCAATAGACTTTATAATATGAGTTTATAAAACTTTAAAAACTTTATAACATATATAAGAAATGTTATAAAATGTATCACTTAAATTTTGTAAAATATATAATGTAAATGTTATAGAATATATTAATTAAACCTTATGACATTTATAAAATTATAAAAGGGTACCAGCGAACTTTATAGCGTAGCTGTCCAAACCAGCTGAATACTTACTACCGAGCGCAGAGGAGGGTTGGAAAATATCTGAGAGCCATCAATGCTTGGAAGGCGGTGGCTGCAAGTGGGAGGGCGGCCACCGCCAGGCCGGTAAATAAATAGCAGAGGCCTGAACCGAGAGAAGGGGGGAAAGAACCAAGAGCAGAAATTCACCAGGAGAAAACTAGGAGTAAGTTAATTATCCATTGGAAGAGCTTTAAGCTGTTTGAGGTTCTGGGCACGAAGGGATAGAGAGCTTCTGTGGTGAAGTTTTCTGGATTGAGCAGCTAGGTTTGCTCAATCTGGTTGGGTGGTATTGGTCTCCTGGAGACTGGATCAAAACAGCCACGACAGCACCAGCAGAATCAGCAGCACCAGCAGAATCAGCGGCAGTTGAGGTAAGTACAAATTTAAATTCTTCAGGCTTTCTGTACTTCAGATTCTAGTTACTGTTTTTGGTCATTACAATTAACCCCCCCATTTAAGGTGAGGGAACAAAACCATGGTCAAATCTTTTCCTTCTTCCAAGTCACCCAATAATCCACACCCAAAATGCCCAAGAAAAACAAGCATAAGCACTTGATTGCACAATGAAAAACATACCTTTTGGGTTGGATTGCCCACCTTCTAACACATGCTCTCGTCAGATGGGCGAGGGGACATATGATTTATGCAGGGATCAGAGATCAAATGGCACATTATATCGGTTACATCGGTGGCTGTCAGAGGCTGTTGGCTGCCGGCTGAAGAGATATCTAGGAAAAAACGTTCTCGTATGGGGTCACCCACTTTTGGTGGGTAACACTCTGTGTTTAGTTATAATTTGTTGCCTTCATGAATATTATCAGATTTAGACTTCATTCGCTGGCTGAATCATTTACTGCTGTAAAGTTTAAACCTGGTACTTAGTACAGGAGCAAGTCATCACAGTGGCAAATATCTTATGCTGTAGTACAGTTTTGATGATGGATTACTTTGATGAGTCATACTAGGCTTTATTTAGTTTTACACCTTAGAGCAAATAGTTGCTGCACCTCTAACCAGAACCACAAGGATAATGCTGTTGCTACAAGGTGAGAACAATCCTGGCATATTAGTTCCTTCATTACTGCTACTGCTGGATTATATTTTGAAATAACCCTGGAAACACCAATCTTTAATCTGCTATACATATTTCTCTTCAGATACAATTTTCTAGAAGATCAAATAGTATGTGTGTAGCATTTCTAATGATAGGTATTCCAGTTCCTCTTTAGGAGACATTTCAGTGTAATGTTTAATGTTCCGGATATAATTTGTGTGAAAGAAGCCACAAACATCATCATAAGCCAAGGTGATCCAAAGGCATGAAGATAAACCAAAAAACAGGTCACCATATCACAGCACCTAGGAGCATGTTACCATTATCTACCTAAGTAACCATGAAGAGAAATAGGCACCAGATAAGCCACCAAACCAATGGAACAATGTGTAGCACCCATACACCATCACCATGAAGATCATCCAGGCGTGATGAAAATCATAGTTGTTAACTGTCATACAATATCAGTGCTAACAAGGCTGACATTCATGTATTGCTGCCATATCCTTCTATGAAGGGCTTTTTTTGCTTATTATAGTGAGTTCTTTGCAGAAGGAGAGGTTGAAGTGTGGTTGCGGAACCCTCTTTCACCCTTTTGTATCAGATCTAAAATTTTATTTAGTAAGGGGCTGTTCACTCAATAGAATGATGTTCCTACTGCTCAGATTTTATGTTTAATGCATTATATGGCTGCAATAAGTTGATGGATAAGTTACTGTCCCTCTCTTGAATATTTCACGTGGTTGCTACATATATATCAGATCTATTTATGGATGATAATCCTTGCTATTTGGTGGTTTTATCACACCTTTTTCATTTTCTTTTCAAGTTCCATTCATCATTTAGACTGCATTGCCCAAGGACAAAGCACTAGGTCTTGCTTGGCTTCTATTTTTATATCCAAAATGGAAAACACATTTTCATTCTACAAATCTGATTTTCTAAATCAATTTTACAAGGACAGATTTGTAGTCTTATTAGGAATTCCACCCATGTGCCAGATAACTAGTGTAAAGTGAGGATGATGATCACCAAAGTGACAATGGGTTTTGTCCCCAAGTTTCGTTAGGGTTTGTGCTTTCTTTAAAGTGCAGATTTTAGAGTTAACACCACAGTGGTGAATTTTTGTTAGACTTAGTGCTTTACTTGGCTTGACTGTTAATCATGCTGCACTCTTTTTGCTTCCTTTTTTCTTGAAGTATTGATATAGGAGTTACTTTTGCACTCCCACATTGTATTCACACCAAATGTACCTTTCAGTCCCATTTAGCTACTTAAATGGTCATTTCTTGGACATTATTAATATTATCTTATTGTATTTATCTTGTGCTCACACTCTTGCTCTTGGTTGTTCCTTTTATGTGAGTATAGGTCATTCCATTACTGTGTTGATATCACGTGTGCATCTACTTAACAATTGGATAAGTTGTAATCTGTTATCCTGTATAACATATATCCCTTTCATATGTTGCTTAATGGTAACCTGTGTGGTTGTTCAATAGGCATATGCGTCAGAAGTATGCAGGGAAGAACACCAAGCTTTGGGCCTATCAATCGTAACAACATTCCTCACTTCTTTGTTTTGTGCCATAATAATGATGTACTAGTTTTATTGGATTCATTTAATGTTCATTCTCAATGAGTTATTTATTTTGCAGTAATATGCATCTATCCTGAATTTATTGGAAACATCATTTAGTGCCAACAAAGACTCTTATTAGGTGGATGCTAATAACATATATATGTATATTATTTCTTTTAGGTTGGTACAATGTGGGGGATAGGTTTGATCATTGGTCCAGCATTTGGAGGGTTCTTTGCTCAGGTATCTTAAATCTGTTTTTCAGAAGGAATTTTGATTTTATTTAGATCATGAAGGACCTGTTTCAGAAATATGTATATCATCCATTGTAGTTTAGTTTGTAAGTCTGTATGAGATTGAAGATTTTACCGTTGTATATGAAGCTAACGGGTTGCGTTTGCCACCAAACAGCTAGTTTGTCTATTTTGTTTTTAATCTTCACTGAACAGAAATACATAAATTGTGTTGGATATTCTTTACAGTTTATAAACTGAAAGATTTGATCACAAATGATGATAACCACATAGATTTTCATGGTATTCTTTCATGAACTGTAACATCTTGACACGATCAGTAGCAATATTCTGTAGCCTGCTCTTTCATGAATGCATCAACTTTTTCGAGTCAGTCTGCTTCCTCGGTTTCACATATTCAAGGGTTAAGCCCTTTTGATTATAATATTCTGGAGGTCAAAAGTCTCTATGTTAAAATGTATCTTAGAGGATGTTTTAACATTTATAAATTGATTATTCTCTTTAAAATTTCTGTGTCTTCTTTGTTTAGGGCAGTTGTAAAATTTTACTTAAAATCAATTTGGGTTTTAAATGCAACTTGTCATCGTTTCAATATTTGAATGGAAACTAAAAACAATGTGAGATCTCCATTTGAAGTATTCGAATACATACCCCTGTTTTACCACACAAATTGTCACCGCAGGGTGCAAGCTCTTGACTTGATAACAATTCTATGCAACTCGGAAGACAAACCACTGTCACCTCAATTTATCTTCCCACACTTCAAGGTGAATGCAGATCACCTCTATGGCGGCTTCCCTATAATTTGATTGTTCTTTTATGGCATATGGATTCCCAATACAAGATGGTTGGGTAATTCTCTGTCTATCTGCATGTACTTGACGGTGGTACTCTGTTTTAATGAAGCTGGAAATCACTCAATAATCTGGTCACTTAGTTTTGCTCTTTCTTCAACACTTAAACCATGTGAGGACACTTTCATATGATTTTTTATTTGCAAGTTTGAATGGTAACTTCAGAGGTATCTCAGATTAGAATTTATGTGAAGAAACATGGTCTTTTTGTTGTTGGAAGTCAGCAGAGAATCCTTATATTACAAAATAAACACAGAGTACAAAAAAGCAGTGTTCCACGGGAACGCGTCCCCCAGGGTCGGGTGCGCGCACCCCTCGCACCCCACGCACCCAGGACGGGGGGACATCTAGGGAAACGTTTCCCCACGTCCCCCTTTTGGGGAGACGTGGGGAGACGCAAGGGGGACATTTCCCTAGTGTGGGGTACGCGACTCCCCAAAAGGGGGACTCCCCCCTCAAAATGGGCTATGCGTCACTCTTAAATTTGCTTGTAAACAATGATTTATGATAGGGGAAACCTAGTATTTGATCCAGAGTTGCGCGGGAGCGCTCCCCCCCTTGAACCCGCTCTCAATCCGCGCTCCGAGCGAGAGCGGCTCGGGAGCGGGTTGGGAGCATGCTCCCGATAAAAAAATTTCCGCTCCCTGCCAAAATCGGGAGCGATATCGGGAGTGTCGCTCCCGGAGCGAAAATTACAGCTCGGGGGTGTCGCTCTCGGAGCGAAAATTACAGCTCGAGAGCGATCAGCGCCTGATCGCTCCTGAGCTTTAAATTTTCGCTCCGGGAGCGATTCGGCCGACGACGAGAGCGATCCAGCGGAAAAAAGAAAATCACAGACGCCAAAAAAAAATCAAATTTAAAAAAAAAAATTGTTTTTAAAACACAATTGGGCAAAAAAATTTTCATTATCACTTGAATGAGAGCAACAACAAAGGAGAGCAAGAGCAAAGGAGCGAGGAGAAGTGAGGAGCAAGCGTCGAGGAGCAAGGAGCAAGCCTGCAAAGAGGTAAGTAACTTAGTAATTTAGTTAGTTTAATTTAGTTAGGTGGTAATTTAGTTAGTTTAATTTAGTTTATTAACTATATTTAGTAAAAAAATCATGAATCTAAATTAAATTAATAAATTAATCTAAATAAATTAAATTAATTTGCAGGTTCAAAAGCCTACAAATATCAAACATCATGGACATGGCTATATTTCTTGGCATTTTCCTCTTCTTGGTCCCTTTTATGGTTATTATGGTGCTGGAGAGTAGGAAACGAAGGGGCCAAAATGAAGAGGGGTATGAAGAAGCTGGAGAAAGTGGATTTGATGAAAACCCCGGTGAGGAGGCGCTAGAGGAGGGTGAACATGACTCTCAAAAAACTAAACAAGACCAAATCCCATTGTGGAAATATGTTAACAGGCCTGAAGCAGGGAGAGGGGGTGGAACCACTAAATTTCATTGACCCCATTGCAACAATGATTACACAAGTTCATACACCCGTGCCAGAAAACACCTCTGCGGGAAAAGGCCATGGGATGGAGACAAACAAATAGGAATCGAAACTTGTCCAGCAGTGTCAGCAGCGGATAGAGCCAAATACATAAGGGAAGAGGAGGAAGGCCAATACAAATCAAAAAAATCAAGGGGTTTCTTTTAACCAAGATTACAATCACAAGCACAAAGAACTCCTTCAGCATCCTCCCAAGGCAGTGGATATGGAGGCACAAGGTCATTAGCTTTAAGGCGTAGAACCATATCAGATTTCATTGATGACGAGTGTAGGAATGATGTGGATTCAAAGGTTTACAGGTTTCTCTATGCATGTGGGATACCATTCAATGTTCTTCACTCACCTTATTGGCACGAAATGGTTTCTGCCATAAATGATGCCCCTAAAGGATACAAGAGCCCTGGGTAGGACAAGGCAAGAACCGTTGGACTTGATCATGAAAAAGCAAAAATATCACATCTTTGAATAGAATGACAAGTTCTTGGATTGACCATGGGGTGTCCATTGTATCTGATGGATGGACAAATGTAAAAGGCAAGCCATTAATAAGTGTTCTTGCTGTGTTTGTTAGTGGTGCCATCTTTCTAACTGCACATGATTACTCAAACAAGTTCAGGACCGCCATCTACATTATAGAAGCATTACTTGAAACAATTGACCGTATTGGGCCATACAATGTCATCTAAGTCATCACTGATAATGCGCCTAATTGTAAGGCAGCAGGAGCAATTATTGAGGATAAATACCCCAACATATTCTGGTTTGGATGTTTGGTTCACACATTGAACCTTCTGATGCATGATGTTGTCAGGAACAAAAATGCACAATACAAATGGATTGGTGATTTGTACAAGAAAGTCAAACAAATGATAAAATTTATTACAAATCATAGCAATACCCATGGCCTTTTCCGCAGTCACTCGAGATTGGAGTTGTTGAAGATTGTGAAGACCAGATTTGATAGCTATCACCTCACCTTTAGGTGCCTTTTGAAGGTAAGAGAGTCATTGGCTAGCATGGTATCAAGTCCACATTGGCAGGTATTAAAGGAAAGGGCTACAAATGCAGCTGACAGGCGAGGTTTTGACCTGGTGGAGGAGGCCGCTCTTGATGGTCAGTTTTGGACAAGTGTGAGGCAACTTTTGGACTTCACCAAGCCCATTTATCACATGATTCGGTTTGCAGATACAGACAAACCAGTGATTGGCAAGGTGTATGAGCAGATGGATACCATGTTGGGGCAAATAAAAGATATTGTTCATAACAGAGATCCCGACTTGTATAAATTGATCCACGATTGTGTGTGTGAACGATGGAATAAACTTAATCTTCCACTACATTGCTTGGCGTATATCCTTACGCCAAAATACTACTCTACATCTTGGTTGGGCCAACCTGCACCAGGGGGTGGGATTAGGATTATGCAGAGGTAACTAGTGGATATTTGCAAGCATTAGAAAAGTTGATACCTGACAGGGAGGAATGTGCAGCTGTGCACCTTGAAATAGGAAAATACTTCAGTGGCACTGGTTTGTTTGGTAACTTCCATGCAATGGAAGACAGAGATAGATTTGATTCTCTCACATGGTGGGAAACATATGGCGACCAGGGACTTTTGCCAAAATTGGTAAAAAAAGTTCTTTCATAGGTTGTAAATACTTCTTCTGCAGAGAGGTGTTGGAGCACCTACAACTACATACATAATGTGAAAAGAAACAGACTCAATGAAAACTGAGCAGAATGCTTGGTTTATGTGCACTACAACTTGAGGTTGTTGAGTCATTACTGTGATCGGGCTTATGAGGATTCCACATATAAAATTTGGGACAATCACCCAGAGGATGACAATTTGGAGGATGGCACTGTACATCTTGAAGAACTGGAAGAGGAACTTATAAGGGATGAAGATGAAGCAGCTGCAGCAACCATGCCACCTCCACCATCCAGTAGCAGTGCTCGAGTTCCAAGTCTTGTTCTTTTGTTGTCGCCACCTCCATCTACACCTTCATGTGGAGGGCATGTGCCTTCTAGTTCTGGTCATTGGTTTATGCAGAAGACTCCTAGAAGACCACCACAACCTACTTATACTCCTGGAGACTCTCGTGGCAAGGGCCACATGTAGATTTACAGCTTACTTGTGTTTTCTAGTTTCTATTAGTTTTCAACTTTTCATAATTGTTGAGTCTTGAGTCCTTGAGTCTTGGTATTTTTTGTAAACAATATATGACTGTGACAATGAAAATTTGAAGTTTGAAGTTGGCAATTATAACTCATTGGTAATGATTGTGAATTATGAATATGATGCTTCGTGAAAGACTAAAGTTGTTTCATTTCATTTCATTATTCATGTTTCATTTTATAACATTTCATTTCATGTTAACAGTTAGAAGTTAGGACTTAGAAATATCTAAGATATTATTTCTTGTAATGGTTAAACTTAGCTTATAAGTACAACTTTGGTGATCAATGATGATAAATGTTATATATTGAATTTTCAATTTTGAAAGCTTGAAGTTGAAACTTTAAGATTGAATTTGATGAATCATGATTCACGAGACTTAATATGTTGCAATTGTAATATGTATTTTACTAACTTGTGGACATGGTTGATAAAGATTATAACTTCTAGATGATTGATGTGATATGGTTCAATGATCAATCTATGTTTTTTTATGTTTTTTATATCTAATTCATCATTCTACATGTTTTTGTTGACACATATGTATCAAAATATA
>APFE030485487.1:0-64185 GCA_000404065.3 Pinus taeda
GTTTGCATTTTATTTCCTCGGGGCATCAGTTACCAATAATAATGCTCTATTATGCCCTTTGAATTCCTTCAAAATAAATTTTCAAACCAAGCTTAAGCAAAAATTTAAGAAAAACTACACACCTTTTTGCACTTTGTAGGAGCTTGATATTGCCTCTGATGTATCTCTGTACTTTCCGATCATCGAGTTCTGAATTTGTGATATGTAGTATCCCTTTGTGTCCTCTTTCCAATGCCACAAGTCTGACCCAAATTGGTTTCTCCAAGGAAGAGTTATGCAAAATCTTCCACAGTGACTTGATTATAGACTAGTTCAGTAGAGCAAACTTGTACGACGTGCCACGAGTCACTATTTTGACCTCTGGATCTGAAAAATGCATATACGAAACTACAGTCCGTCCTCTTTCTGCACCTTCTTACAAAATTGCAATCCGATCCCCAGCGAGAAAGTTATGACAATTTTCCCCAGGTCAGCTGTTTGGAATGTAATTCATGAGTCTGCAAAAAGACCAACTTCCTCAGATCATATCTCCACAAATATCGTGTTAAAAGCTCTGAAATTCGGACCCAAAGTTCAGCGTGATTTATTCTCCAATGGGTTTTTTTTGCGACTTCTGAAATGTCACAAAAAAAAAGTTATAGCGAAAATTCCACGATGACCCGTTTGGAGCAGCGAAACCCTAGAATCCAAAGCTCTGATACCAAATGTTATGAAACCAGCTCAAGAAAAGATAGATAAGATAGATCAACGCCTTAGAATTCAGCCTCTTCGAGGGGGAAACCTCATTTACAGTACATAAATGAACAATTCTTGGATGATTCAAATGAAAAAACCTCCTTTCTATATATAGGAGTCTAAGGAGTCACAATATAAATTAGCTGACCTAACAATAATAATATAAAGCCACAAAAATAACAATAGAGGGATTCTATGGGGCACAGTAATAACAATATGGGGGAAATAGGGGCACAACAATATTAATAAGGGGTATAACTACAATAGTAATGGGGTAATCACTAGTATTATAGGGACCCAATATCTGGTCTACTTCATAGCAAGTTGACATTGTAGAGATGTCCCTATCACTAGCTTCTTTTTGGGCAGTGAATCGTTTCTTGGAGGCACAACAAAAAATCCATCCTTCTTCTTGTTAAGAATAAAATAATAAATTCCTGTAAGGAAAGTCTATACCATTGCTCAACAATTTTCAAGAGAGCTACTTACTAAAATAAAATAAAATAAATGAAATAGTGTGTCCCTAAAATAAAAATATGTGCACTCTTAGTATTTCTTCATTATCACTTGCCTTGCCTTGCTTGATTCCCCAACAGTGTCTAGTACAAAGACTCAAATGGTAGTCCAGAAGATATTTTGTGGAATATCCAAAGATACTTGCTTCAATGCCTTCATGTCTACCTATTGTTAGTGTCGCAAAAAGGCCCACAACTTTTAGAACCAAGAAAAAGTTTAGAATGTCAGGGAGGAACTTAAGAGAAAAATATCAAAAGGAACACATCTCAAATGAGTTTTGACAATGACCATGAAACAAAATGTTTCCTTTACTTTGGGGATACATGGCCTTTTCCCACTTTATTGGTACCACCATCAATAATGAATTTCAAAAGTCCAAAGTCTACTGCCTTGTTTATTAGAATGTCATCTAGCAATACATTAAATGTAATGTGGTTGACATGGTGAGCCAATGGGTGTGTCACATTGCAGGCTACTATGGTTTCCAATTTTGGACAGTGAGATAGCTTCCAAGGTTGTTGTACAGTCCTAATCCTAGATTACAAAGAGCTTCAATATTCTTATATAGAGAGCTCTTACTTTACTCTAGATAGGAGGATTTCAACATCATTACTAAAGGCATTAAGTTTGTAACTGGTGAAAAAGAGTGAAACGATGGATTGGTATTCCTCACCAGCTATAATAATGGAAATGGATGGCCATAAATCCTCTAATCAAGAAAAATTATCGACTAATCGATCCTCCAATTTTACTGAGCTCCAACCATCCATATGGTAAATGAATAGATGATTTGAAATAGCGAAGATGAAGAGAGTGGCTTTTGAAATGAGAGAGAGCCAACTCAATGCATAAAGTAGATGGCTTGAAATTGAATAGTGACAAGGTATACTTATTGAAATAAAATGAATGAAGTAGTGTGTACCTAAAATAAGAATGTGTGCACTCTTAGTATTTCTTCATTATCACTTGCCTTGCCTTGCCGAATTCCCCAGCAGTGTCTAGTACAAAGACCCAAATGGTAGTCCAAAAGATATTTTGTATCCAAAGACACTTGCTTCAGTACCTTTATGTCTACCTGTTTTTAGCGATGCAAAAAGGCCCATAGATTTTAGAATCAAGAAAAACTTTAGAATGCTAAGAAGTAACTTAAGAGAAAACTATCAAAAGGAACGTGTCTCAAATGAGTTTTCACAATGGCCATGACACAAAATGCTTCCTCTACTTGGGGGGATACATGGACTTTGCCCACTTTATCAGTACCACCACCAATAATGAATTTCAAAAGTCCAAAGTCTACTACCTTTTTTATCAGAATGTCATCTAGCAATACGTTGAATGTAATGTGGTTGGCATGGAGAGACATGTAATGGGTTTGTTCTAAGCTAATATGATTTATTTCTATATTTATTCAGCACGAAATAATGATTGAGCTAGAAAGGTTGAAGCATGGGCTAGAGCATACTCTAGGCATGTTTGTTGTAGATAAGGGAGAAGCAATGAAAGAAAAAATCACAGTGAGTTTTATTTGTCTATATTTCTTTAAAATTTCTACTTGAGTTGAATGTAGGTTGAATATAAGATATGCAATTGTGGGTATTAGGTAGTACACTGGAGGGTTGATGTTTAGGAGCTCAATTCTGGTGACAGGCTAATGAACTATCTCTCCAAGTGATGGAAGACACGAGAATAGTCAAGGAAGCAAAGAAAAGAGAAGAGATAGAGAGAACAATTGTTGCAGAAGAGAAAGAAAAGAGTGAATTGGCCATAATTAGAATGGCTGAAACAACTAGCCAACTTGCTGAAAAGGAGGCCCAAGAAATAAGAGATGCAAAAACAAGAGCCACAATAGAAGAAGAAGAGAGAAATAAATCATAAGAAGAGCTTGCATATACCCATCAAGGATACAAAAGATACTCAATAGAAGAAATTCAAACTGCCATGGAGAGGGAGGCTATAGTATTGTCTGCACGTGCACTTTGCAACATACCATAGTGGTAGTCAAGATTCTTAAAAATGAAGCAACTCAAGGAATAAAAGAATTTCAACTTGAGATGTTAAATCTTCAAAGAACTATCTATGGTTAATGCCCTTAAAATCTAAAACTCAATAATGAATCTGTAGAAGATTTTTAATGCTTGGGTCGTTTATCTTGTTTTTTGTTGAAGAATCTAGGGCAGTTAGCATTAATAAGATTCTTCTAGGCATGATAACTATTTGTTAGGTGTTTTTCATTTTTTCTTCTTATTCCAATCTTCAGTTATTATTATTAGAGTGTGTCTGCATTATTTCATCAAATAGCTACCAAGACAAAGTGACAGGAACAAAAGATGTTCGCATCTTGCCAGGGCCAAAACCTCTCCCTCATAGAGAGGAAAACCCACATAAAATTATTCTTATAGAGATTCCAATTGACGAATACCAAGATCAAGACCATTGATCTACTAGACCACTTCAAGAACAAGACATCAATCCACTTCTTCATTATTGTTAAGTTTATCTTCATCATTGTTGCTTCACTGAGGTCATCAATTTTATATTACAATTGATCCATCACCGCACCTCCACCTAGATGATTGCTGCACTTTTACTTAGATCATCAATTTTAGGGTCCTAGAAATTTTATAAGATGAGTAATTGTTTTACTTGATTATTTGTGTTTGAGAGATGTAAATAATGATTCATTTCTGAAATTATTTTCACAAAAAAAAATATAGAAATTCCTAAAAGAAAAGAAAAATATTATAGGGGATAGAAAAAATTGTACAAAAAAAATCTGATAAATAAAAAGGCATGAAAAAAAGGAAGAAGAAAAAAAATAATATATTAAATTTATCCCCCTAGATGAGCAATTCTAAGTTCCACCAAAGCAATAAAAAAGAAGCAACATTTAAGTAGTCTTTGAAAGTTTTTCTGAATAATAAGTGTGCAACTTGTTTTTAAATGACACTTTGAAATAAGACCAATATAAATAAATTAGGTTGGTTACACTGTTTAATCATAATTGGGCCTGAAAAGGAACATTATATTAAATTAAAGATTGATCACACTCTTTAATTGTGATTTACTGGCTTAAAAATAGATAGAAAGGTCATTTAATTAGGTCTATGTTAGTCATAAACTGATTTATTTTTATCTGAAGGTTTGTAAAGATAGGAGTGATAAATGAGCCTTAAAGCTTGAATTTGTAATTTTCCTAAGTCTATAGCTCACCAGCAAGTGATTTTAAGTTTTCTTTTTCAAAAGGGTGAGTAAAGTCATCATGAAAGGGTTGTTTATGACATTTGGATCCTAAATACCTTGGCTAGTCATCATCAGTGATGTCATCTAAAGGTACATGTACTAAAAGAGACACCTAATCACCTGTACTATCCCCTCATCAAATATTTACCTCCCGTTTCACTTCACTCATCACATCCCCTCATTCCATCTCCCCTCATAATTGTTCATAAATCACTTCTCTAAATACTTTTCCCTTCATTTCATTTCCCTATTTCACTCCATATCCCTTACTTTCCAAGGAGAAAGTGAGCAGTGCCATCACAACAAAGAAAGGGCAGCGATTTCATAGTTTCAAGCTTTCATTGTGGCTGACTACGCAAAGACTGCACAAACCCTGATTGTGCAAAGTGACTGCGCAAAGATTCCCCCTCATATCAACATTTCCTTGACAAGAATTTTTCTGGTTTCTTCATCACCTCACCATCCACAGACTAGCCTTTTCAAAACCCATGTCTTATTTTTTCCCAAATCAACCTCCAAGTATGAAAAGCATTAAGTTTTTTTGAAATGATTGTGCAAAGAAAAAGTATTTCAAATTTTTAATATTCATGATGATTTCCAATTTGATTCAGCCTGTGCTTGTTCAAATTGACCTGCATGCCTCCTAGATACCTATTATGACCTCTACTTCCCATATATTTCTTGTTTAAACTTAAGAAAAATTAGTTTTCCTTACATTGCCTAAACCCTATTTACATAGTCAATTTCGTCCAAAGATATTTATCCATTGACCAAGAAACCAGTCCCACATTCCCTGCAACATCATCTTATCAACTTGTTTAAGACAAATCACACCAAATCTTCCCTTGTTTTCAATTTGTCGCCGTCATCTTGGTTCATTTTTCCATGTTTACAACTCTCTAGCAGATTGATCATTATTTGCTAAAAATTGCTCACATTTGTCATCCTCAAGCATAAAAAAATGGTAAAACTCACTAAATAAAGATGTCTACATATGAGGGAAAGAAAAGGATCACAACAAAATTGATCATAGTGGAACTTAGAAGCACATAAATACTATCAAGTGACCCAACCATTTGGACAACATTTGAATAGGTAGGATGTACAGAGTTTTGCAAAAAGTGTCAGATTAAGGGTTTTCATTCCCAAGTTGCAGAACAATTCGCACATAACCTCCAAGGCAACATGGTAAAGGTGGGAAACAAAGAGTTTGAAGTATCCAAAGAAACTATTACTTTGGCCACTGATATCCCTTTGACATGAGACTGTTGGTTTAAAAACATGGAGCTTGACCTCGCTTTGTAAAAGACCTTCCTCAAACCTCAGCAAAGGAGTAATTATGGAAAGTATTTCCCAAGGTACTATCTCTTGAACAAATATGATAGGCTTTTAAAGGCAACCAAAAGGTACTTTACATGCGAGGGTAGATTCAACAAAATTTATTAATACCATATTAGGCTACTCATGCATTTCACTGGGAGAAAGAGCCTTAACATGCCTTTCTAATTGTTTAAAATTTTGGGTAAGATGGCATAAAAAGTGAAAACAAGAGGAGGGAAACATGATGCCAACCTATTTCATTTTGCGCTCATCAAACTGATGGTTTTGAAGGAATTAGAAAAGAGAGGTAGTACTTGGGAGGATTTCTTAGCAGCATCAAATTTTATAAACCAGTCTAACATGTCAAAGATTCAAGAGCAGAATCCCACCCCTGAGGCATCCCAAGGCACACCAAAGAAAGATGATTTAGTTGAAGAGCCTATAGGGTAAAGGATAAGTACAAGATCTTAGGAAAAGAAGAGAAGGGAAAGTGAACTCCAAAAGGAAAAGAAAGCTGTTGTTTTTTAGAAAATCAAGATTTCACAAAGATCCAGAAGAAGAGGTACCATTCACCAGGTGGCAAAAGAAGACATTCCCAAGCAAGACATCAGTTCTTCTGAAAGAACTTTGACACAATAGTTTTAAGACCAAGAGATTAGAGGTGAAGGTCAAGAAGTTCATTTTGAAGAAGGAAAGTCCAGCAAGCAAGATGAGAAGGCCCTTATGATTGTTGAGTTAAAAGAAAGACTAGGCAAAGCTCATTACACCATTGCATTTATGCAAAAACAAAATGGAGAATTACAACACCAAGTCAGCGAGGCATAAAGAAAAAGAGAGCATGAAACAATACCCAAATCAACATCATTTGCAGTTGAAGACAAAGGGAAAAAGGTGATTGATCTTGAAGAGGTTGATGCCCCTGAAACAAATACTAGAAGACCAAGAACTAGGGAAATGACTAGGAAATAAAAAACCACTCAAGACATGCCTCCTCCTCAAACCCAACCTATGATAGAAGACACTATAAGGGATGACTTGGACAAAGATAAAGAGTATTGGCTAGACATAGCAAATGAATACTTAGAGAAGTTGTTGCACAAAGCCAATAGAGACATTAACCTCCAGAGGAACCTAACAAGGCATTACTATGCTAGAAATCTGAGTCATAGAGCAAGAATAAGAGTGATAATGAAGAAGTTGTAGAAGACTAGAAAGAAACTGAGAAAGGTCAAGTAAGAAAACACCAGAGGACGGAGGAGTAGCCTTGACATTTTGGCTACAGTATCCATCTCTTAGTTTTGTAGTCACGTGCACAATTTTGTCTTTTGTGAATTTTTTGCATGAAGAATGATAAGGTTTGGTAGTTTTATTTTTAAGACTAATGTTATAAGAAGGTTAGGGAAGAAAAACCACCAACTACAACATTGTTTGTGTTTTGGCAGTTATAACCACCCTTCAAAATTTTTCCTTAGCCTATTTTGGAGCCTCCCTACCATCCTTCACAGCAGCATGCCTTGCTTCGTCGACTCCTCAAGCTTCAGTGCCTTTCTTGCTCAAAGACAGCCTGTCGATCATAGTTTGATATCTTCCCTTCACAGGATGCTCACCTAGACTTGGTCCAACTACAGGCTGAGTAGCTTCCCCTTGAAAATTGCGCATTTTTGGAGGGAAAACAACCTTCCCTCCAAAAATTCCACAATCCTCTCTGACAGCCTGTTGGGCTCCAAGATTGTGCAATCCTGCCAGCCAACCCTCCCAGCAGGATTTGCATAAATTTTCCCAACAACAGGCTGTTCAACCCAGTATTTTTGAAAATCTAGGTAGCAGTCAGCTACTTAGCCCAAAAATTGCAGAAATCTCCTAGGCAGCCAGCCCAGCGCCCAGCCAGAAATGCACATTTTTCTCCAACAGTCAAATAGTCTCTCACATGTGCAGCTGAGTTGACCGGTTCCCTCTAGGACTGAACAAAACAGACTTGCGTGCATGTGTTGGTTCTCCCAAGGTAGAATGCAAAGGCATCCCTTGTTTTAGGGATCTATGTTTAGCAGTTGGAGGTTACATGCAAGGAGCAATTCAGAAGCCTCCCACCAAGTGTCGCTTCCCCTAGATTTGTGGCATGCGCGTCACCACTTCTATGTTATCAAAACTCATCAATTGAACACTGTAAAGCTCATTCCTCACATCAACCTTGTAGCTCTGACATCCCATGTCACATCTAGGAGCGGTCGACACATTTACCTCAGTTGTTTTAGGGTAAGCTTGCTTCCCATGCCTGGTGCTCAATTTCTGTGACTTTTTGTGTTTTTGCTTGTGGGAGTACTATTTTCTTGATTTCTTTGAACAATTGTTGTCATTTACATATATACTAGCTTGTCCTAGCTCTATTTTAGTTTTGGTTGCTATGTCACTGTTGTCACATGCATGAAACTGTTTTGCACAGACGTTAACCCAACCTGCGAATTGCCTCACCCACATGCATATTGATATATTTATTGAATCTTTCATTCATGTTTTTCCTGCATCGTGAATCACTTCTACTATCACTTAGTGTCGCCATGCATTCATTGACTTACTTGCTTTCAGTAACTCGTCGGCGAGTCGAGCCAACCTTGGCCCAAGCTCTGCCTTCACCAAGGCTGCATTGCGCAATCTGGGTAAGGAAGGCTCACATTCCTCTCCAAATTTGTGCATTCCTGCCCAGCACCAGCCTCCAGGACTAGTTTGCACATTTCTGGAGGACATTGGCTGCTTGGCCCAAGAAATTTCGCAAATTTATCACTGGGTCAATAGTCCTTCCCAGCTGGAATTGTGCATTGCGCAATCCCAATAGTCAGCAGCCAGACTAGACTGTGCATTGCACAATTCCAGTATTTAGTTAGTCTCCTAGCAGCTCAGAATGTGCCTTGTACAATCTTGGCAGTCAATTTCCCGACCTCCCAGCCGAAATTGCGCAACCTTCATGATCATTCACCCAAGTATGTTGCAAATCAGTTCTCATGTTCATTTTGGTTTTCAACTGATAGATTTCTTTCTATGAGTGTTTCCATGTCTCCAGGTGTCATAGGTGTTCATCTGCCTCTTAGCAATACAGGTACAATGGCTTCCAGGAGAGCAGAGATGAAGACAGCATTCAGAGCATGCTTGGGGATGCAGTCAATCAAGTGTCTATGAGATTTCCTACTCATGGAGACATCAAGTTGTTCGTAGACAAGGATGCCAAGCAGCACCATCACAGTGAGCAGCGTCATGAACAACAACTGAAGGAAGCTATGATGCAGGTAAGTTCCCTCGATGGACGGAGACAACCCCTCTAGCTGTAGAGTGGGTCTAGTCACAACAAAACAAAGACAATAGCTAATTCCTTAAATAGTTATCATGAAGAGGCCTACCTTATACCAGTGTTTGATGAAGTCTTTGTCACATCACTTCATCTATCGCTATCTTCTCCTTAATGAATGCTTTACCTAAAACAACATATGAAAATGACAAAACACATAATAGAGAAAAACATCGAACTATCTACTTATAAAGTCAAGGAACCATAAGCTATCAACATACATTTCATTCATGATATAGGAAATAACCATTGCTTGTATTAATGTAAACAACAGTAAAGCTTACAAACATGCCTTGACATCGCAAGCTTCCTTGAAGGGTCCGATCAGTATGTCTCAATAAGCATTCACTTTCAAAGGTCTCCCAGAAAGACTGATGACTCTCTCTCTCACCCAAAAGCACAAGTATGAAACTAAGGCAATCACAACAAGGCTTCCTTCTTAAAAAACCATTTTACACTCTCAATCAACAACATGAAAGTAAATCCAAACTGTAAGATATCAATCCAACAAGCTAAGAACTAGCATACCAAAAACCCAACTAGCACTAACTGATCATAGTCATGGAGGATGCTTTTATAAGAGGAGGAGCCTCCATAAATGAGGGGAGAGGAAGCTTATCTTCAAGGGAGGTTACTCAAAAGGTGGAACCATGATCTTAAATGAGGAGAGGAAAACTTCTTTGACCCAACAAATAGCTCCAGAACCACCCAGAAGTATTATGTTTGAACTAATTCACCAGATCTAGGTCATCGCAGGTCAAACACTGAGCCTCAGAGACGACGTCGCGAGGCATTAGTGAATTTAGGGCTATCATCGTAGGAAAGATGTTGATGTCCTGTGATGATCCCTAAAATCTTACCATCGCTAAGAACAGATGTACTCTTGCGATGGTGTCGCGAGGTTCTCTTTCACTCTGAGCCATCATCCCAGGCAGGATGTTGATGTCCTACGATGATCTTGAAACATATGTAAAAAGGGTCAACTTCAGGATTAATGACCATGGTTAATCTTCTTGAGTGATATGGAAGATATGGACACATATTTTGATGTATGCCACAAAGTAGATGCCATTTAGGGACGAACTCTACCCGAGATCAGGGGATGTGGGGTCAGTGACAAAATACTGTGTAACAGATGCCCCCTAAAGCATGAAGGCTAAGAGAGTGGGAGGGGTGAAATGCTTTATGAAACCATAATCTTGCCTCTGTATAATGAACTTGTTACTTTTAGTCCATGATATGTTAAAGGAAAATACATATTGTTCGAGGTTAACCTTGGTGAAAACACATTGCTTGTGCACTAACTAGTGTCACCTTATCCAGTCGATTTTTTTTGGGTTAACCCTTGTTAGCTCAGTCAAGTCGAGTAAGGTGAGGGGGAAAACCTTAACAATGTAGGTTTTAACCCCGTACAGAAATTACCTACATACGAATTCTAAAACACAGAAAATAAACAATGCGAAAGCATAACACATAAAACACATATACATAGATATTTTCCCCTGGATCCCAAAACTTGGACTACTAGATCGATTTTTCATTATGTTAGTTTCAATGTTACAATACATATGTATACATGCCGAAGCATCCAATACCATGGACCGAAAACCATCACGTCCAAAACCATGGACCGAAAATCATCGTGTCCAAAACCATGGACCAAAAACCATCGCATCCAAAACCATGTGTGAAATCCATGCACAAAGCCATAGGTAACTCCGCCCAACCTAATATAGTCATGGAAAGAATATAACAAAACCCAACATTCTCACACTTGTTGTTTTCTTTCCACAAGGGGCCATGAGAGAGCTTAGTCATTTATCCAGCCCTACAATGGCCATTATTTCTCTACACCAAGAAAACTTCTTAGAGCTCACAGATTTTGTCAATGCATCTGCAATATTCTTCAAAGTGTCCACCTTACTAGCAACACCTTTTTGTCTTCTATCATATCCCTCACAAAGTGATATTGAACATCAATGTGTTTTGTCTTTGAATGATATGTAGGGTTCTTTTCTAAGAAAATTGCACTTTGGTTGTCATAGTCTGTCCTTATATCTCCCTGTACTAACCCCATACTTGATCACAATCTCTTCAACCAAACTAATTCCTTGTTTTGATGAGTGGTTGCCATGTATTCTGCCTCTATAGTTGAAAGTGCCACTATAGATTGTTTCTTACTCATCCAACTGATTGCACCTCCAAATAGGTTAAACACATACCCACTTGTAGATCTTCTCTGATCCATATCTCCAGCCCCGTCTGCATCAACAAAGTGATGAATATCCAAAAATTTGTCCAATCCTGGTCTTCCTTGGTAGCACAAACCATAATCACTAGTGCCACGCAAATACCTGAAAACCCACTTCACTGTTGTCCAATGCTCATTTCCTAGTTTTGACATAAACCTGCTCAATACTCCCACTGCATGTGCAATGTCTGGTCTAGTACAGACCATTGCATACTTCAGGCTACCAACTGCACTTGAATATGGAACATGAGACATGTACTCTTCCTCTTCTTGTGCCTTGGGACACTGTTCAGCTGATAACTTCACACCTACAGGAATAGGAACCTTCACCAGTTTACTATCCTACATATTAAACCTTTGCAGTATTATCTCGACATAATTCCTCTGGTTTAAGCAGAGCTTGCTCTTTTCCCAATCTCTTTTAATTTCCATGCCCAAAATATAGTTTGCAACACCAATATCTTTCATGCTAAATATGGAAGACAATTGCGTCTTCAAATCCTAGATAATTTCTTTGTCATTTCCAACCAACAACATATCATCCACATACAAGACCAGATAAATAACACGATCACCAATTAATTTAAAATACAAACAGTGATCTGCTTTTCTTTTGGTGAAGCCAAGTCCCTGTATAAATGTATCAAATTTCTGGTACCACATCCTTGGTGACTATTTTAACCCATACAAAGAATTCTTTAACTTGCATACCAGTTCTTACTTACTCTTCACCATAAAGCCTTCAGGTTGATTCATGTAGGTCTCCTCTTCCAGATCCCCATGAAGAAATGTTGTCTTCACATCCATCTGTTCTACTTCAAAATCAAAATCAGCAACAATAGATAAAAGTAATCTAATAGAAGCTACCATGGAAACAGGAGAAAAAATATCACCAAAATCAATTCCCGACACCTAGGGATAATCTTTTGCTACCAACTAAGCTTTGTATTCTTCACCTTTCCTTCTGCATTTGTCTTCTTCTTGAACACCCATTTTTTGCCAATGGTTTTCCCTCTAGCTGGAAACTCCACTAGATCCCAAGACTCATTTTTGTGCAAAGATGCCATTTCATCAACCATGGCTTCTTTCCAGAGTTTGCCATCCTCTAAATCTACTGCTTCCTTCATAGTTATGGGATCATCATCAGTAACATATAAAGTAAAATTTGAATAGAAAGCAGATGGGCTATACCTTTCCAATTGCCTTCTTTCTCGAACTAATATTCTCACACCCGGAGTTTGTGGCTCTTCATCTTCTGATTCCTCCTCTACTATAGAGTCTGATTCTTCCTCCTTAAGCTCAAAATCTGTCTTCTCAGGTTCCTTTGGTTGGACTTCATGTTTAATAACATATTTTACCTCTCTGAACACCACATATCGACTATACACAACCTTCCTTGTTACTGGGTTCCAAAACTTATAACCGTTTAAACCATCCTTATACCCAATAAAGATGCACTTTTTAGTTTTACTATCCAAATTTGTTCTTTTCTCCTTTGGAACATGTACATATGCATCACATCCAAATACCCTAAGATGTGAAAGAGAGGGTTTCTTACCAGTCCATACCTCTTGTGGAGTCTTATCCTCCAATGTTGATGAAGGTGATCTATTGACTAGGTAAGATGTTGTCTCCACTGCCTTTGCCCAGAATACCTGTCCTAACCCAACACCACTTAGCATGATTCTTGCCCTTTCCATCAATGTCTTGTTCATTCTTTTTGCAACTCCATTTTCCTTAGGTGTGTATGGAGTAGTCTTCTTCTGTGCTATACCACACTTCTTACAGAATTATTCAAATTCCTTACTGCAAAACTCTTCACCATTATCTGTCCTCAACACCTTTATCTTCTTCTTTGTTTGGTTTTCCACCAGAGCCTTAAATTCTTTAAACATGTCAAGGACTTCAGGTTTCTTCTTAAGGAAATTTATCCATGTATTCCTTGAGAATTCATCTATAAACGATACGTAGTACACAGACTTACCTAGTGATGGAACCTTCACAAGTCCAAACACATCACTGTGCACAAGTTCTAATATTGGTTTCACCATCTTACCACCATAGGGGAAACTCACCCGATTCTGCTTCCCATATACACAATTTTCACGAAAATCAAAATCTAGAGAGCTATTACTCATACCTTCTACCATACCTTTATCATGTAGTATTCGAAGGCCCTTCTTTCTGATATGTCTAAGCCTTGGATGCCACGACATGGTCTTCTCTCCAGAGACCACTAGATTTTCTGCTCCAATTTTAGGAACCACAGAACTGGTTCACCCATCAACAACAGTGCTACCTAGCAGCTTGTATAGAGTTCCGATCCGAACTCCCCACATCAATACCAGTGCTCCTCGAACCATCTTGCAGGGATCCCCTCGAACACTTTTTTTACGCTTGCATCATCTAGCTTGCTTATGGAAATCAGATTTCTATCCAATGCAGGAATATGCAGAACACCTAGAAGTGTTCTAACCCTTCCACCTTGCAACTTCAACTTTACTTTTCCACGACCAACGATTCTAACCTTCCTATCATCCCTCAAGAAGACATCACCACCATCATATTTCTCATACTCGCAGAACCACTCTCTATGGTGATTTATGTGAATGGATGCACCCGAGTCAACTAACCATGCCTCATGATCTACATGTGTACTTGAAGAAGCCAATTACACATCCCCACCTTCATTTGAGGTGGTTTTCGCCTCTGCAGAAGGAGCATCATCAAATCCATTTCCTTTTTCAGGAGATTTAGATTTACAGTCCCTTTTGTAGTGCCCTTCCTTTCCGCATTTCCAGCACACCACATTTATAGGTTTTCGTGGAGATTCACATCTCCCTCTAGATTTAGATCTCCCACTCGAAGACTTATTTTTGTTTCTCTTTTGGGACCGTCCTCGTACAGACAAGGCATCACCATTCTAGCTCTCCATATTTTTTCGTCTCATCTCCTCCGTCAGCAAGGATGAGACTATTTCATCAAACTTCAAGGTAGCTACATTTCTACCTATTATAATAACCAGACTATCCCATGAATCTGGTAGAGAACACAAAAAACTGATGCAATTATCTTCATCTGAAATTTTAATATCAACAGATAAAAAATGACTTACCACAGTATTAAATGCGTTCAGATGCTCTATCACCAAGTCTCCATCTTTCACCCTTAGGTTATACAAATTTTTATGTAGGAAAAGTTTATTCACTAGAGACTTAGATTGGTATAAATTCCCCAACTTGTCCCACAAAGCCTTAGTCATAGCTCCCCCTGATACATTCAACAATACTGAATCTGAGACACACAATCATATTGTGCTCTTTGCCTTTCGATCCAACTTCTTCCATTATTCATTGGACACTCCCGTTGGTTTAGTACCCGAATCTACCGTGATCCATTCATCTTTATTCACCAACAGATCCTCCATCTTGAGTTTCCACAACTCAAAACTTTGACCATTAAATTTCTCGATCTCTATCTTTCCACTACTCGTCATCTTCTTTCACTACCAGAATTGATCCCATAGATCTCCCACTGAACAGGGTCTACCACAGGCCCGAGCAAAACCCCTCAGCAACAAAGGCATCCCCTTGAAGCCAAAAGAACTTTGATACCAAATGTAGGTTTTAACCCTGTATAGAAATTACCTGCATACAAATTCTAAAACATAGAAAATAAAGAATGCGAGAGCATAACACATAAAACACATATACACATATTTTTCCCTGGATCCCAAAACAGGGATTACAAGATTGATTTTTCATTATGTTACTTTCAATGTTACAATACATATTTATACATGCTGAAGCATCTAATACCATGGACCGAAAACCATCGCGTCCAAAACCATGGATTGAAAACCATCGCCTCCAAAACCATGTGCGAAAACCATGCACAAAAGCATAAGTAGGTCTACCCAACCTAATATAGGGTCCAAAAAAAAATTCCTCGAGGTGCTGCCACAGACCCCATAGAGGGGGGCCACCCGCCCCCCACAAACCCCCATGTGACCCCCCTGCTACGCAATTGTCGGCTAACTACGTGGGCTAGTCGTGGAAAGAATATAACATAACCCAAAAAACAGGAACGTTAGAGATACAATAAACTACTTCTTTACTAGAACAGCTTTTTTTGCTCTCAATAAGTTGGGATCCCTCTTCCGCCTCTAAAATGAATAAGTGCTATGAACAATAAAAAATTAAAAGTAAAAAAAAAAAATCAAAATTCAAAATGAATCAGGTGAGAGAAGAGAAAAGCTTCCTGTGCAGGAGGTGATGCGAGTAACTCTGTCGGCGTACTGACTAGGCTCACTGATAGCGGAGCCATGCTTGTGTTCCTATGTGTCTCCACCAGGGTACTCTCCAGGCCTGCTGGCAGTGGAGCAACACCAGATATGAAACTTAGACTCTGATGACTATACTGCTTGTGCACCTATATACCCGTCAACACTAATTGAAAAAATTGTGTTTCCTTGGCTTGGAATGTGTGCTAATCGACCAAGAGTCTGGAAGATGCTACATATTACAATCAAGCTAGTGTTAGACTTGTTTTTCATGAATAAGGTCCATTCGGAGAGCTAGAGTTCTACTAGTGTGTCTCCAAGTGTTGTAGCGGCTACAACCACCCTCCAAAATTTTTCCTTAGAATGTTTTGTAGCCTCACTACTATCCTTCACAATAGCTTGCCTTGCTTCATCAAGTCCTCAAGCTTCAGTGTCTTTCTTGCTCAAAGGAAGCCTGTCGATCATAGTTTGATCTTTTCCCTTCACAACCTGCTCAATCAAACTTGGTCCAGCTATAGGCTGAGCAGCTTCCCCTTAAAAATTACGTATTTCTAGAGGGAAACCAACCTTCCCTCCATAAATTGTGCAATCCTCTTTGATAGCCTACTGGGCTCAAGATTACGCAATCCTGCCAATCCCAGCAGGATTTGTGCAAATTTTCCCAGCAGCAGGTTGTTTAGCCTAGGATTTGCGCAAATCTGGGAAGCAGTCTACTGCTCAACCCAGAAATTGTGCAAATCTCCTAGGCAACCAACCCATCTCCCAGCCATAAATACACATTTTTCTCCAGCAGTCAAGAAGTCTCTCTCATGTGCAGCTGAGTTGACCAGTTACCTGCAGGATTGAGCAAAAAAGAATTGCATGCATGGGTTGTTTCTCTTAAGGCATTATGAAAGGCATCCCTTGTTTCATGGATCTATGTTTAGTAGTTGAAGGTTACATGCAAGGAGAAATTCAGAAGCCTCCCACCAAGTGTCACTTCCCCTAGATTTGTGGCATGTGTGTCATAACCTATATGTTATCAAAACTCATCAACCGGACGCTACAAAGCTCATTCCTCACATCAACCTTATAGCTCTATCATCCCACATCACATCTAGGTGCAATCGACACATTTAGCTCAACTATTTTGGGGTAAGCCCGCTTCCCATGCTTTGTGCTGCCTTTTTGTCGCTTTTTCTGTTTTTGCTTGTGGGAGTACTGTTTGCTTGATTTATTTGAACGCTTACTGTCATTTAGATATATACTAGCTTTTCCTAGCTCTATTTTAGTTTTCGTTGCTATCACATTGTTGTTGCATGCATGAAATTATTTTTCATGGACGTTCACCCAACCGACTAACTGCCTCACCCACATGCATGTTGATCTATTTGTTGAATCTTTCTTTCATTTTTTTCATGCACCGTTAATCACTTCTACTATCACTTATTGTCGCCATGCATTCATTGACTTACTTGCTTTCAGCTACCCGTCGACGATTCAGGCCAACCTTGGCCCGGGCTCTGCCTTCACCAAGGTTGCATTGCGCAATCTTGGAAAGGAATGCTCACCTTCCTCTTAAGATTTTTGCATTCCTCCCTAGCACTGACCTCCAAGACTGTTTTGCACATTTTTGGAGGACAATTGTTGCTTGGCTATAGAAATTGTGTAAATCTGTTCTTGGGCCAACAGTCCTTCCCAGCAGAATTGCGCATTGTGCAATCCGAGCAGTCAGCAGCCAAAATGGACTGTGCATTGCACAGTTCCAACAGTCAGTTAGTCTCTTAATAGCCCGGTCTATGCCTTGTGCATTTTTGGTAGTCGGTCTCCCAACCTATAGGTCAAAATTGCGAAACTTGCATGATCATTCACCCAGGTATGTTGCAAGTCAGTTCTCATGTTCATTTTGGGTTTTGACTGATAGATTTCTTGCTATGAGTGTTGCCATGTCTCCAGGTGTCACTAGTGTTCATCTGTCTCTCAACTATACAAGTACAATGGCTTCCAGGAGAGTAGAGATGAAGACACTGTTCAGAGCATGCTTGGGAATGAAGTCAATCAATTGTCTATGAGCTTGCCTACTCACGAAGACATCAAATTGTTCGTGGACAAGGGCATTAAGCAACAACATCATAGTAAGAAACATCATGAACAATATCTGAAGGTAACATACTAAATGCAGTGAATGCAATGAATGCAAGAGGAAGTTTGTTGACAACATAGAGGCAGAGCAAAGTTGCAATATCAAGCAGATTCATTGATAATGAAAGCAACTTTGGAGACTCAGGCTATGAAGTCACAACATGACATGAAGATAGCGTGAAGGTAGAAGATGGAACAAAGAAGGAGTTGCATTTGACGAAGCAACAACTCAGGAAGATTATGAAGCTGCACAGACAGACGAATGAGTTGCAACAGGAATAGGAACAACAATGGGTGCATCGTGCACTCATAGATGAAACTGCGTCTCTATAAGTTAAAGATCCCTCCCAGCAACTAACATGGAGAAGACATGGTGAGAAGTGTTGGTGATCTCATGGAAGGGATTCAGCAACATGCATGTCATTGTGCACATGCATGCAATCCAACCCATTCAACACACTGACCAAGGTGAAGACAAGAAGCAAGTCCAACTGGAGCTGAACATGTACTTCGGCAAGTTGATGCACATGAACACCAGCACAAACTTGAAGATTAGCACGAATACTATGCATCAATGTGTTATCGTTTCAGCGGCACCCAAGAAAACCATGTGCATGTTAGCAAATGAGTTGGATGAAGGGGCCAAACCAATGCACTGGTTGCAACAGAGGCAAGAGTTCACTTTAGTAAGATGTCACCATGAGGTGCATACACACCATCACGGATGACCAAGCTTGGCATCATCTCACCACCTTCACTATCACAAGCATGTCAAGGAGTTGGTCTCATCACAATGGACCGAGTGTCAATGATGTCTTGCAAGGATTTCTCAAGCCATGTTGTCTCACATGAGTACATGTGCATTGTAATGTTGAGTCATGTCAAGTGTAAGTTAACTATCAATGGTTGGATGTAATAGTCATAGAGTAGGTGAAGAGTCATGAGGGTAGTTGAACTGTCACAAAGGGGAATGTCAAGGGTCACCCCACCCTTTGCTATAAATAGTCCCTCATAACTCATTGTAAAGGATTTTCGTCAGCCAAGTTTCTATTAGGACTATCTTGAAGAAGACTTGGACAGCATTGTAACACACCTTGGCTTCTCCACTACATAGAGCTAGTACATCTCTTTGGAGGAGCAAGTGGATGTGGCTATAAGGTTCTATTGATAGGGCTAGCCGGTTTACATGGTGTATTGTACGATTGTGACTTACACTTCTTTATATAATAAAGCCAACAAATTTTCATGCATATGTTGTTATTGTAGTTGGACTGCTCTAATTCTTTAATGATACATTTTGTTTAACTTACGTACTTGTGTATGAACTGATTCACATGCAATTATATGAATCTTGTTTCTAATGTGTTGCATATGTTGGTAATGTTGTCACCATCCATGTCGACTGCTCTGTCGGACATCAGATAGACCTTTCTCATCAAGCTTGTTATATCAACCATCACACTCATCTCAGACTGATCGGTGAGTGTTTTCCGTGTTATCTTACTTTGTATGTTGCTACTGTCACATTTGTGTCAACTACTCTGCCGGAAGTTGTGCATGTCCTTTGTGTTGTGTGTTCCTACCTGATTTGGGACTAATCTCTTTCAACCTGGAACTCAACTTCACATCCTTCCCCCTTTTGAAGTGTTGGAACCTCTCATACACATTCCTTGACTCTCTGCATCAGTCACACCCTTGCTACTGACAGAGCTATCTTACTTGCCTTTGTGCGACATCGTGGTCAAGGCATTACTTTATGACCAAATAGCTTGAGTTATAATTGGCACTTCTTACGAGGATATCCCCTTGACATGTTGGCCGGTCCAAGACTGTCAACAGTTTGGAAACTAAAGGGAGATTAGGGACATTTTGACCATGGCTATCCTTTGACTGCGCAAAGTATAAAGGGGTGTTTTGACAAAGAGTATCAGTTTGATAAAGTGTTTCAAAGCTAAATCATCATGTTACATACTCCTATGCATCCATTCATCTATAACAATGATCAACTGGCTCCTTAAAAAACAAAATTTGGCACTTAAATGTACTTTGACTGCAAAAGACATGAGAGTTTTTCATGTTTTAGCCATATTTTTTAGAATGGTTTTATGATCAACAAAAGGTGAATCTTGGGAAATTGGAGGAGGTTTTTGTTCCTAAAATCCTAAAGTACAATAAACTACTTTAGCTATTACACATGTATTACAGAGTGAGAGATCCATTCACATCTTCACAACTTATCTTTCTGACTGCGCAAGGTCCTGCTTTAGTCATATTTTTGCAGAGCAAATTATGAAAGAGCAAATTTTTTGGAAATTGACAGAGATTTATTTCAAAAAAATATTCATATACAATAACCTCCTTAAATTTTTACACAGGTTATACATTTTGAAGGTTATGAGGGTAACTTGGAGACCCATTTTTACAGTTTTAAAAGAAAAAAATGACATGACAATCAGCACAATCATTGTCAAGATTTCGAATTTTTGAAAGATATGGTTAAATCCAAAGTTTTTGATAGATGAAGACATGTAATAGGGTGAAGTAAAAGGATGGATTAGCATTAATTAGCTTCTATCTAGTTGTTTCAAGTCAGTTTTGTTTTAGTAAATGCAACCCCTATTTTTCTGCATTTAGTTTCTAGGTGCATTGAACCTATTCTTTTGACTTTTTAAAGAGGGATTCGGTCACTTAGTGATGATTTCAAATTCCTATAATGTGTAATAATGAAAGAAAAATGGGGTTAGTTATTAGATATTTCTATTGCTCAAGATATTTTGTAAGTATTCACTTATTAATACTTAAAACTTTGAAGTATTGGGGGTTGGAACCTATGGAGAAGAAAGACTCATTGATGTAAAGCAACTAACAAAGCTTCATTTGGTCAAAATTTAGTAATATAGTTGCAAAAATTATAGGATTCTTGTGTCACTTATGCTGGTGAAGTGTATCTTTTCTTTGTATGTTTGTGTTTACTGGTTTTCATATGGTATTCATCAATTTTTGGGTTATTTTAAGAAGTAAATGAACATAAATTGTTGCAAAATACACTCTTCTTCTGGCTTAATAATAATCTTAATTTTTTCTACTTGATGATTAATTCCAAAATTCTTAGTTGCTATGGTATGATCTGATTCCCTCACCTTTTCCTCCAAATCATCTCAACTTTAATAATCTATCAAAGGTCCTTCTCTTGTCCCATAAGGTTTCCTATAGAACCTGACTTGATTGAACTTAGGCTGAATCCATTGCCCAATGGCTTATTTTCCTTGTCTCTACCCAACTCAATTCTAAAATCCAAAACCTAAACCTAATAACTATCATAATATTATTCAAAAGAACATAGCTAAATTAGACAAAGAGACCTGTCTTTGGAGTTGGAAGGGATAGATACCTCTGTGATTTTTTCTAGCCTTAGAAATTACGAAGTGATAATAGAGTGGCGACTCCACTGGGGATGGATAGATTCTTTGATATTAATTCCTTCCTTAACTAATCTTTAAGGAAAGAACTTCAAAAATCTATTTATGAGTTTTTAATTCAAAATAAATTAAAATAAGGCTAAATTTCATTATCATTGTTAATACCTTCATATTGTGAATATTGTGAAATACTGTGAATGAGTTTTTCATAATTAGGTTTTTCTCGCTGTGTGGCTTTCCAACTCTTAAATATCTATCATCGTTTTTTTTAGCTACTCATATCATAATATCTGGTTCCTAAAATAATTTATACAAGAGCTCACTCGGACCTAAATCCACCTGGAATCATTGACAACCCTGAAACACTGTTAAGAAAGAGAAACCACATAGAAAGCCAAGGATATAACATTCCTCTAATTAGAGCCAATTCTCTTCCAGAGATTTTTGACACTATTGAGGACATCCAACTTGATTTGTTTTTTGATCTTAGTTTATTCAGGTCCAAATCAGAAAGTTGCTTAACTGGAACTATTATTGATGAATCAACCTTGAGACCTTACTTACCTGAGCAACAATATACATGCCAAGACTTTGACACTCAAGTTGTACAACAATTTGAGACATTAGAAAGTTTAACCTTAGCTCTAGATCAATCTATCCACTCAGCCTATATTTAGCAATCAGTTGAACTCTTATCTTCCCATCAGTTCTATTTCATCTACAAGCTCCTTCTCCATCAATCTTCCAAACCATCAACCAGCCTATCCCAACATCTTCCGCACGTTCTATCAGTACACCTTCTATTCCTCCACTTCCAACAAAAATGGCAAACCGATATGTTCCTTTGATTTTACCCCAACGAAGGCATGATATGCCCTAGAATTATCAGGCTTCATTACCACAATTTGATGCAATCAGACCAATTACAACCCAACAACATATTGACAAAATTATTGATCTATGTGAACTACAAGAATGGGATCACGATGATGTACAAATGAATCTTTTTACACAAAGACTAGCCGGACCAATAAAGAAGTGGTTTAAAGGTTTACAAACCAATTCTATAACAAATTTACCCCAATTTCATAGGCCTTTCTAGCTAGATGGAAAATTAAGAAAACCACCCACCAAATATGGTTAGAATATCAAAACATGAAAAGATCCCCTGGGGAAACAGTCTAGGACTACTGTGATAGGTTTAACAAAGTTTACACTTCTATACCTGATGATATTTAGCCTCCACCTGGTCTAGCCATGATGAAATTCCATGAAGTTTTTGACCCTGAAATGGCCTATCAATTAATGGAAAGGGAGCATGAAACCCTTGAACAAATGGAGAAAAATTTTGTAAGCGTTGAAGCAAATCTACTGTCTAAAAAATCCAGACTAAAAAATGAATGTAGGGTGACCATTAGGGAAGAGACATCATCATCATCAAACACAAAATTGAACACGATAGTCAAAAAATTAGAAAAAATGGTCGAGAAAATGAGTATACCTAATAGAACCTCACCTAGAGAAAATGCAGGAGGCTCTCAGGTAAGAAAATGAAACTTTCTTAAAAACAAACCTTCGATCCTTCAAAGAAAACAAAGGGCTCCAAATCAATAGGCTAGGCCACCATTTCAATAAAATTTTCTTGTAGAAGGAAGTGAATTAGAATACTCCCAAGAAAACCAAATTAACCTATTTAGTGAGGATGAAACAACTGATGTTTTCTTAACAAAAGAAGAGCAAGACCTATCTCTTTCAATGCAGTCAACTGAAATCCCTAATGAATCAGGGGATTATAAACATGATTTCCAAAATTAAATCATGGAAGTTCATAAGCAGTATAACCTTAGAAGCAGAAAACCAACTGATTCTGCTAGCGAAAAACTTGTGGATTCTGCTACCCAAAAACCTAATGCTACCGCTGCAAAAAGACTTGCTAATGTTGTTACAATGAAGACTCAAACTAACACTCCTACAATCCATCCAAAGGATAATCCACAAAAAGCATTGCCAAGAAGCTATATGTTGTAAACTTGGATAAAACAAAAACAACTTTTAGCATAGAGAATGAACTATCCAAACTGAAAATTCCTATTCCCCTAGCAGAAATCATATACAATAATATGTACAGATCATAAGTCATGCAAACTTTGAAATTGGGGGAAGTTTTAGATATGATCAATCTAACTTATGATAAACCCGAACTATTGTTTGTACCAGAGGTTGAAGAAAAACCTCAAGAGGGAAATGTGCCTCCATTTTACATAAGCCTTAACATTCATGATAAAATCCTAAACAACACAATTCTAGACTCGGGTACATCACACAACCTTATGCCCAAGGAAATTATGGAAAAACTAGGGTTAGACATCACTAGACCCTATAAATACTTATACTCCTTTGATTCAAGTAAGGTCGGATGCTTGGGTCTAATAAAGGATTTGTGTGTCACTTTGGTCCAGATCCGAGCCAAGAGTGTGTTAATGGGTATTGTTATAACTGATATACCTCTAAAATATGGCATGTTACTATCCCGTTTATGGGGAGAAAAGTTACAAGGAACAATATAAATGGACATGACCTATGAAACCATCCCATTATTTGGACAACCTAGGAGGTTATATAGAGACATTGATGAAATTCATGGTGAGTAACCCAGAGAAACCAAACAACTATCCATTATACTTTGTCCATTTAGACCTTGATTCTTTTATTTTATACAACCATGAAGATATCAATGAAAATATGCCAGATTTGGAAGCTGAGGTGTGTAAAATAGAATAAATTGAAACAAAAAATGAAAACTCAAAGGAACAAGACGAACCTCTGTGGAATCTGTATTTCGATGGTGCAGTTAGTATAAAAGGAGCATGAGCTAGTATATGGGTTACTAACAAACTCACCAAACTAAAGGACACTCATATAAGTTAAACATCCATTGTACAAACAATATTGTAGCGTATGAAGCCTTAATATTAGGCTTACAACTTCTCAAGAGGTTAGGAGCTAAGAAAATTTCAGTCCATGGAGATTCAGAACTATTTATTAAGCAAATCAAAGGTGATTATTCCATGAAACATCCAAGTTTAAGAGCTTATAGAAATAATGAGATTCCTTATTTATGAGATAAGATATCTTTAACACTTGGCAATGGAGCTCCGGTTCTAGGGTTTCACTAAGCAAGGGACAGAGAGAAATAGGCACCCATGGAGACACAGGGAGGAGGGAGCTCCACTCCCTCCTATAGTAATATGGTAGCAAACAGAGGAAGAGGAGGGAAAAAGAACAAACCTACACAACGCTTGGAGATCAAGACAAAAAACGCTGAAACTCAGCAGGCGGAAGGCAGCAAAACCCACGTAGATCAAGGGGCCCATGAAGAATACTGTCAGGTGGAAAAAGCGGGAGACGGAGGTCAGGGATTAGAGAATAGAGCCAAGATGGGGCCCTGTAAACACAAGACCATAACTAAACCTCAGGTTATTCTGAATGATCTAGCTCTGCAAGCACATAGGGAGCACATGGAAAAATATGCCATCATATGCAAATTTATGGGAATCTAGCCATCAGAGAAAGTGTTGTACACGTGGATAAAATACATATGGAAACCAAAGGGGGAGTTAAATACACATCTTGGATCCAAAGGTTTTTTTACTGTGGTATTTACGAACATGGAAGACAGAGACAGGATTTTTGAAGGAGGGTCATACTTCTTTGTAGCTATTGGTCTCTATATGCGGCCATGGACAATGAACATCATGCCAGAATGAGAAACCTTCACTTCGGTACCGGTTCGGATTAGACAATACTCCTTACCTTTAGGTTATTGGATTCCAAAGTCTTTAAAAGATATAGGCAATAAATGAGGTCATTTCTTAAAAATCTCAGAGGCAACTCTACGGGGAAAATATACATCGTATGCCCGTATATGTGTGGAGATGGACCTATCAAGATCCCTTCCAAATGAGGTCATTCTAGAAGTCTATGAAGAGGAATGGGCTCAAACATTTGACTATGAACATATCCCATTCAGATGTCACAAGTGTCATGAGCATGGGCACTTATCCAAAGATTGTCCTCTTAACAGAAGGGAGGAAAACCTAAATACTAGCAAAGGGAAAGACCAGATAGGTTTCACCAAAGTAGAATGGAGGAAAAGGATGGGGAAGAAAGACACAAAAGAACCCTATTTGGAATCATAAAACAAAAAGTTACAACAGGTTTGAGATCTTAGGAGAAAAAGAGGCAGATGTATGGGATCAAGAGAGTACAGAGAATAAGATAGCAAGGGGGAAAGGAAAAGAGACAAGTATGGAGTTCACTCAGGAACAAAACAAATACACAATGGATCCTTTGAGTACCATAGAAATAGAAAAAGACTAGGAAATATCTCAAAGTGAAAGTGGCACAGAGGATCAAGACTTACAAGAGATCCTAGAAAGGGAGAACCTAGAGCTAGAAAATTTTCTAGAACGGGGAGGAAACCTGGGAATAAACTCCATCCCTCAGGAGGATGTGGACAAGGTCCAATAGATATTCCTTAGAAAGTCACACCAAATAGCTTCAGGAGTCAAAAGAGGGCATGACAAACAAGAAAACAAAGGGACTTCCTCAATAGGATTAACAACAGGAAAACTAACAAAGAATCCAGGCAAGAGGAGGGAAAGAAAAAGAGAGAAAGAACTACTACTGGAGCGTGCCAAACTCATGATTGACTCAGGAAGGATGAAAGACCTTTCCAGTTACTCCTTTAAAACCCCACCTCAATGAAAATCACATCCTGGAACATTAGAGGACTCGGTAGCAGAAGAAAATAGAGGAATCTAGGTAAAAGAATCAAAGAGGAAAAACCTAACATAGTATTCATACAAGAAACAAAATGCTCTGTGGAGAGGATTTGCGAAAAACATAGCAAATGGTTAAATAGATATGAATACCTTGAAGTTAAGGAAAACAAAACTACTGGTGGCATTCTCACTCTATGGGATCCCCAGAAATTTGGTGTGATTGATGCGGAGGCATCCAGACATCACCTTTCACTAATTGTCCAACCGGTGGGTGATAGACAATGTTACATGATCACCAATGTGTATGGTCCACAGCCAATGGAGGACAAAATTTGACTCCTCACAACACTGGAGGATATGAAGAAGAGATACCCAGCTCTACCCTGGATTCTTGGAGGTGATTTTAACATAACAAAATCACTCATGGAGAAGAAATGAGGAACTAGTACACTTGGCGGAGACTCAGTTGCCTTCCAGAACTTTATCACCAATATGAAATTGGTTGATTTGGAAACAAGCAATGGAATATTCACTTGGAATAATAAAAGAGGGGGACCTACCCAAGTAGCCTCAAAATTGGACAAATTTATTGTTTCAGATGAACTTCTTACGGGAGGCAACATTACTGCTCTCATTCTACCTTTTGGAGGTTCAGATCATATCCAATTGGAAGCTTCCCTCTTTGGAAAACCAAGGAACGCCCCCTTTAGGTTTGAGAACGCTTGGCTCACACATTCAGATTTCCTCACCGAATTTGAAGAATGGTGGAAGGAAGAGCTTCACCTTCAAGGTACAAAAATGTTCCTTCTACACAGTAGGCTCAAACACATTAAAGGTAGACTGAAAGAGTGGAACAAAAAATAATTTGGTAACATCTTCAAAGCTAAGGAAGATGTGGAAAAGAAACTAAAGGAAATAAACCAGATTCTTATCACTGAAGGCTATATAGAAGAAAAGAAAGAGAGGGCAAAGTCTCTCCAACAAAATTGGGACAACAGATGCCTTCAAGAGGAAATATTCTGGAGACATAAATCTAGAGTACAATGGATTAAAGAAGGGGAGAGAAACGCCAAATTCTTTCACAGATACACCATAGCTCATAGAAACAACAATAGAATTGTGAAACTTATAGACCAACATGGAATAGAGAGAAACACTCATGAAGAGATGGAGAAGGTTCTACTCCAGCATTTTTAGAAAATTGCTGAGGAAACATCGGAAGACAGAGAACAATCCACAAAAAGATTTACTCAATACATCCCTAAATTGGTTACTAGAGAAGATAATTTCAACCTCAACAGACCAGTAACAGAGGAAGAAATAGAGGAATTCATGAAAGAGATGCAAAATGGGAAAGCATCAGGCCCGGATGGCTTTAATGTAGAATTTTTGAAAGCCTATTGGAGGATAGTGAAACAAGACACCCTAGAGGTAGTGGAAGACTCTCGAAGATTTAAGACAATCTTAAAGGCACTCAATGAATCTTTCATAGCCTTAATCCCCAAACAGGAAAAGGCCACCTCTCTAGACAGATTTAGACCTATATCATTATGCAATATGATATACAAAATTATATCCAAAGTCATTTCCAACCGGCTCAAACCTCTCCTCCCAACCCTAGTGTCAGAGGAGTAAACGAGCTATGTAGAAGGAAGACAAATTCTAGATAATATAATTCAAGCTCATGAAATGGTTCATTCACTCATTACCAACAAATAGGTAGGAATGATTATGCAGTTGGACATAACAAAGGCATATGACAAGCTTAGCTGGTTGTACATAAGAGCAATATTAAAGGCTTATGGCTTTGATCACAATTGGATTAAATGGGTTATGGCGCTAGTTACCACTGCCAGTTGTTCAATTATTCTCCATGACTCTCTTTTAAGAACCTTCAAGCCTTCTAGAGGTATCAGGCAAGGATATCCTCTTTCTCCCTTGCTTTTTATTCTAATGATGGAAGGGTTAGGGAGAGCTATCAGAGCTGCTAAGGAGGAAGGGAGAATTCAGGGTTTGAGACTCACTCAAGGTGGGGACACAGTGACACATCAACAATTTGTGGATGATACCATGCTTCAAGGCACACCCACTGTCAAGGAAGCCAAAGCATTCAAACAGATTGTGAGTGAGTTTTCTAGGGTAGTAGGCATAGAGGTAAGTCTTACTAAATCAAATATTTTCTTTATCAATACGGATATTTCAATACAAAGAAATCTTTCCATAATTTGGGCTTTCAAAGGGATTCACTGCCTATGAAGTACTTGGGAGTTCCTCTCACTGACAAACCGCTTCACAAAGATATCTGGGAGCCTGTTCTTAATAAGCTAAAAGACAAGACTAGAAAATGGACCAATAGAGCACTAAATCTAGTAGGGAGACTGATTCTCACTAAGGCTATCCTCCAAAGTATCCCTATCTATATGCTATCTGCCATTCCAGCACCAACCTGTGTAGTTACTAATATAAGAAACATTCAAAGAGACTTTCTTTGGGGGAAAGGTGAAGAAAAGAAGAAATGGGCCCTTGTGGCATGGGACAGAGTGTGCAAACCTAAGTCCCATGGTGGCTTGGGGCTACATGACCCAAGAATTCTTAGTAGAGTTCTTGGAGCCAAAATCTGGTGGAGATGGCTAAAAGAAATACAAGCCCCCTCAGCAAAAGTTTGGAAGCAAAAATATGCTAGTGATTGGCAAGAGAAGAATCTAATCAGAATGACAGGACAAGTAAAAGGTTTTGCAATTTGGAATAGGGCATGGGAGAATAGGGCCCTAGTCAAAAATCACAGTTTCTGGGAGATCAGAAATGGTAACTTGGCTTGGTTCTAGGAGGATAATTGACAGCAGGAGGACAATATCCGAAGTGAAGAATTAGCAGACATTCACACTGATACCATCAACAAAGGATTAAGGTGGGTAAGTGACTACTGGGACCATTCAAGGAACAATGGGAAATAGAGAACATGGAAACTTCCATATTATAGAGAAATGGGCATGCTACATACTCGATCTATAGCCCTTAAAGGTCTTTTAGACAAGAGACAAATATTAAACTCAAACTTGGATGATAAACTAAGATGGAGAAAGAACAAGGCAGGTCTCTTCAACCTCAAGGAAGCCAAAAGAATAGATGCAGGGTTTAGCCTTTCAAACATAGATAAGACTTGGAAAGAAATCTGGGAAAATCCTCATTGGATGAAAGTCAAATTATTCAAGTGGCTGGTTCACTAGGGCAAGATTCTGACATGTGATAATCTTAAAAAAAGAGGCTTTGTTGGCCCCTCAAGGTGTCACTTATGTAGACAACAGGAAGAAACTACAAATCATATCCCAAATAGATGCACTTTCACCACAACACTTTGGAATTAGGTTGGAGAAGTCTTCGAGCAGACAGACGGAGATGTTAATGACATCATCACTACTTTGAAGAATTGGAGAAAAAAATTCTCGGATAATGAGATCATAAACTTCGCCTGGATGCTGACCCCGGGATTCTTAATTTGGAATGTTTGGAAGGAGCACAACAATAGGATTTTCAAGGAGAAAGCGAGTCCAGTGAGCAACATCCTCAAACTAGTCCTTAAACAACTCAAAGAAATTGTTCATATCTTGGGAGGTGCAGCTACAGGTAAACCCATTGGACAAAGAGAGGCTAGAATATTGGAGAAGTTAGAGATCAAGGTTATTCCCCCTCAGGTTTCTATGTAGATTATCAAGAAAACCTCAACAGAAAAGTCTTCTTGGCAACCCCCTTCTCATGGTCTTTTAAAATTCAACATAGACAGGGCTTCAAAAGGGAATCTGGGAGAAGCTGGTTATGGAGGGGTCTTGAGGGATGATGAGGGAAACATACAAGTTATCTTCCATAGTTATCTAGGCAAAGCAACTAACAATATGGCTGAGCTCATGGCGATGGAATTATGCTTGGAAATACTGCTTAGGTACAACATTCAAAATGTCATCATTGAGGCTGATTCGGAATTAGTCATTAACTCAGTGAAGAGGATAAATGTTGGCGCTGCTCCTGAGAAAATCTCAAAACATTGGCAGCTTCTCCAAGTCTACCAAAGAATCCAAGCACACCTAATAATGCTGAGAACCCTCAGGTTGGTGCATGTTCGTAGGGAAGCCAACAAAGTTGCGGACTAGCTTGCCAATGAGGGGGTACAAAATAAGCATATCAATTTATGTTGCTGGTGGGAGGAGATAATAGATGACAGGTTGAAGGAGGTATGTTCATCCAGGGCCCTTAGTGACTAACAACAACATCAAGAAAATTAAGAGACAGTATTTGCTGACACAAAGCCACAGTGACAAGGCCCTGAAATTTTGGTTTCATTATGAAATGTTTGGACATAAGTGAGATCCTTTTTAGGATGTAGGTTGATGTCGGCCACATTAACTCATGTAACGACAAACCAGATATCTCAGGGGGACAGTTGGATGGAGGGGTCTTCATCTCCCTTTGGCCCATGCACTAGAACCCATATTTTCTAGGTAAACGCAAAACACCAGCTTTTATTCCGGTGAATAGCTTTATTTCCCTTGGAGTGGTTTCCAGTATATTGCATGCTCATCAAGATGGAAGCGGTTTTTCTCATTTGGGAGTGATTCCACTCACCACGCAACATGTGGCTAAGGGTGGGATGGAATTACCACCTTCAGTGTGCACTAACTATCGGTGCTCTTAGTCTGCGTGATATGATCCGTAACCGTTGGATCTAGTGGGGATAATCTATGGCCAGGATTTTGCGTGCAAGTTGGTGGGTCCACAACAATGGTTATGTTTCGAGCTGTTCGCAAGACCTCTCTGGGATCGTGCACAAATGGTGGATTTCAGATGGTTAAAGTGATCAAAGGATAAGTTAAAAATGGACTTGATAGGATTATAGATTATAGTCTATTGGGTTCATCAAGGCCGATTTATCTGTTAAAAGGTGTGCTTGTTGGCCACCCAATTTGTTTTTCATCCACTAGATCTTCAGCTCAAGATCCAACGGTCAGTTTTGGACTGCTTGTTTTTTTTGGTGGGCCCGTGTCCTTGGGTCTGCTTTGTTGTTTTGAGACCATGAATTGGGGTAGGCCTGTCATGTTGGTGGGCCTCACCACCACGGTTGCCTTTTGTACACTATTTCTCCTTTTTAATTGAATTGAAGGATCCTCTCTTGCCTTAGCAAAAATAAAAAGGATCTTATAGAAATAATGTTTTAGATTTCCTTGAACATTTTGAAGAATATGAATTACATGCCATCCCAAGAATGCATAATATTCTTGCTGATGGGCTGGCTACTTCAATAGCCACTTAAAGATTACCTTACAAAAGCAGGAATTATGAAGTGGAAGTCAGACACAGACCAGCAGTTCTAGATAACATCAGGTATTGGCAAGTTTTTGGTAATGATGAACAAATCAATAATTTTTTGCAATCTAAAAATGAATTTGAGTGTGAAAACAGAGATTTGGAATATGTTGTAAATAAAAATGAACAAAATAGTGTATTTGAATGTGTAAATAATATGGATTTGAATGAATTGGGTAAAGATCAGGATAATTTTAAAGTTTTACAACTTAAAGATAATGTTTTTCCAAGAGGTCTAGTGCCTTTAGAAGAATTATTTGATTTCAACGATGTGGCTAGGGAACCCAAAATCAAGTCAAATGAAACCGAAGTAGAAGAAAGTAACATAGGGACTGATAATAAGCCCAAGATAGTCAAACTGTCAAAATCTCTACCTCCTGCAGAGAAGAAAAAATATATTGATATTTTCAAAGAATTTGTTGATATATTTTCCTGGATCTATGAAGATGTCAAATCCTATGATACGAGCATAATACAACACAAAATCCCTATTAATGAAGAAAAGAAACCATTTAAGCAAAAACTCAAGAGAATCAATCCTCGTTGTTACCTCTAGTGGAGAAGGAAGTGGAAAAATTATATGACTCTAAGATTATTGTCCCCCTGAGATTCTCGAAATGGGTATCAAACTTAGTCCCCACTAGGAAGAAGACATGAGATATTAGACTATGTGTAGATTTTAGGAATCTTAATAAAGCATCCTTGAAAGATAACTACCCTTTATCAAAGATGGACCATATTTTAGAAAGGGTAGTTGGGTCAAAAATGATTTCTTTAGTAGATGGATTTTCAGGATACAAATAGATTTTAGTTCACCCAAAATAACAAGAAAAAAAAACTTTCACAACACCTTGGGGCACTTTCATGTATGTAAAATTTCCATTTTGTTTAATGAATGTTGGAGCTGCTTTTCAAAGGGAAATGGACATTTCATTTGCTGATGAAATAGATCGATTCATAGTCATATATTTGGATGACATAATTTTTTTCTCTAAAACTGATGAAGAACACCTGTTACATTTAAGAAGAGGCTTTGAGAAATCTAGGAAGTTTGGTATATCCCTCAATCCAAAGAAGTCATTGTTTGGTTTAGAAGAAGGAAAACTGTAAGAACACATTATATCAAAATATGGAATAAAAATTGATCCTAGCAAGGTTGAAGAAATTCTAAACATAGATCCCACTAGAAATAAGAAATGAGTTCAGTCATTCATTAGAAAGATTAGTTTCTTGAGGAGATTTATTCCTAATGTAGCAGAACTATTAAAAACAATAACTCATATGCTTAAGAAAGATACCAAAATTAAGTGCATACAGATGCTAAGAATTCTTTTATTAAAGTCAAGATTTCCCTTACTACTGCTCTTATTCTTATTAGTCCTGGTTTTACCAAGGAGTTTATGATTTTTTCTTTTGCATCTGATCACACTATTGTTGTTTTGTTATTGCAGAAAAACTCTAAAGGCCAAGAAGAACCCATTGCATTTTTTAGTAGAGCACTAAGAGATGCTTCTCTAAAATACAATATAATGGAGAAATAGACATATGGATTAGTTAAATCACTTATAGACTTCTGAGTATATGTTCTTCATTCATATATCATTTCTTTTCTTCCTAATGCAGTGGTCAAATATATTCTAACACAAAAAGATTCGAATGGCAAGAGAGGAAAATGGATTGCTGTAATTTTAGAATACGATATTGAGATTGAACCTACAAAGTTGATCAAAGGTCAATGACTAGAAAGACTAACATTGGAATCAAAATGTAATGCTTTAGATATTAATTTTATTGCTGAACTTGATGAACAGGATGTGTGGGCGACTCCACTTATTTCAGAAGCACTCACTGTATGACCCTGGTACACAGACATTATTATTGTTTTGAAAAATTTATATGCTCCCCCTAGTCTCACACTATTGTTGTTTTGTTATTACAAAAAAACTCTAAAGGCCAAGACAAACCCATTGCATTTTTTAGTAGAGCACTAAGAGATGCTTCTCTAAAATACAATATAATGGAGAAACAGAAATATGCATTAGTTAAATCACTTAAAGACTTCAAAGTATATGTTCTTCATTCATATATCATATCTTTTCTTCCTAATGCAGTGGTCAAAGATATTCTAACACAAAAAGATCCGGATGGCAAGAGAGGAAAATGGATTGCTGTAATTTTAGGATACGATATTGAGATTGAACCTACAAAGTTGATCAAAGGTCAACGACAAGAAAAACTAACAGTGGAATCAAATTGTAATGCTTTAGATATTAATTTTACTACTGAACTTCATGAACAGGATGAGTGGGCGACTCCACTTATTTCAGAAGCATTCACTGTATGACCCTAGTACACAAACATTATTTTTGTTTTGCAAAATTTATATGCTCCCGCTGGTCTCACTAAAACTAAAGCAAGATCCTTGAAAATGAAAGCCATTATATTTTTCATTTTAGATGAACATTTATATTGGAAATATTCTGGTGGAATATTACTAAATTATTTATTGAAGGATGAACTAGACAAGGTTCTAGAGGAGTTCTATCAAGGAGACTGTGGAGAGCATTTATATTGGAAATCCACTGCAAATAAAATCCTTAGAGCGAGTAACCTCTTGTCATCAATGCCAAATTTTTGAAGGAAAAAGGAAACTTTTACCTTTTCCTTTAAAACCTATATCAGTTAGATTTCCTTTTCAGCAATGGGGTTTAAACTTCATTGGTGAAATTCACCCTTATTTCTCAGGCCAACATAGATGGATCTTGACAACCACCGATTACTTCATGAAGTGGATAGAAGCCATTCCTACCCGTCAAGCTAAAAATACCGTCATCATCCAGTTTTTGGAAGGAAACATATTTTCTAGATTTGGCTGCCCCCACAAGCTCATAACTGATAATGTTGTAGCCTTTAAATCCATAAAAATGATTGATTTTTGTAACTGATACAAGATCAGGTTGGGGCATTCAACTGCTTATGACCCTCAGGGAAATGGGTTGGCCGAATCTTTTAACAAAAGTTTGGTTAACATAATTAAAAAACTATTGTAGGATAACAAGAGATCTTGGCACAAAAAGATAGTAAATGCACTATGGGCTGACGGCGTCACTACATATAAGTCAATTGGAATGTCCCCATTCCAAATAATGTATGGGACTGATTGGGTTTTCCCAACCTCTTTGGGAATATCGATGCTAAAGCTCTTACAGGAATCACAAGTTGAGACAAATGACATATAGAGAAGGATTAACCAAACAATCCAGTTACAACAATCCAGGGAGGACGTATATCATAATACCCAATTCATTCAAGAAAATATTAAGAAAATCTATCAAAGGACTAAAGAAGATGATTTCCAACTCAACGATCTTGTGTTGAAATGGGATTCTAGAATTGAAGATAAAGGTAAGCATGGAAAGTTCGATAACTTATGGAAGGGACCATACATGATCGGGGATTTCAAAGGAAATAATTCCTATCTATTGAAGAAACTGAATGGTGAAAACAAGCCTGGAGGACCAGTAAATGGCAGGAATATAAAACACTACTCGCAAGAAGATTGAGTCATTTCATTTTAGTTACATTGTAAATAATAGCTTATTTTTATATATTTCCATAGTGTTGGTGACCCACAATAAAAGTTGAAGCCTACAGAGAAGGCCCTAAGCTTCTATTGACAAGTTACCATATGTATGAATAACTGATAGGTAAAATAGTTCAACTTGCAAATATTGGCAGCGTGCCCAAGGGATCAGGCTACTAGTCTACAGAGTTCTTACCACCTCACAAGGAGGATGCCATCCCCAATTGGAGTCGTTGTTAGGGTCCTGTAAATTTTATAGGATGAGTAATTCTTTTACCTGATTATTTGTGTTTGAGAGATGTAAATAATGATTCATTTCTGAAATTATTTTCATAAAAAAAATAAAAAAATAAAAAATAAATTCCTAAAAGAAAAGAAACATATTGTAGGGGATGGAAAAAAATTGTACAAAAAAACATGATAAATAAAAAGGCATGAAAAAAAGAAGAAGAAAAAATAATATATTAAATTTATACCCCTAGGTGAGCAAGTCTAAGTGCCACCAAAAAATAAAAAAGAAGCATCGTTTAAGTAGTCTTTGAAAGTTTTTCTAAATAATAAGTATGCAGCTTGTTTTTAAATGCCACTTTGAAATAAGACCAATAGAAATAAATTAGGTCGGTTACACTCTTTAATTGTAACTGGGCCTAAAAAACAACATTAGATTTAATTAGTCGTTGATCACACCCTTTAATCGTGATTTACTGACTTAGAAATAGGTAGAAAGGTTAGTTAATTAGGTCCATGTTAGTAATAAACTGATTTTTTTTTTTTTTGAAGGTTTGTAAATATAGGAGTGATAAATGAGCCTTCAAGCTCGAATTTGTAATTTGCCTAAGTCTATAGCTCACCAGCAAGTGATTTTAAGTTTTTTTTTCAAAAGGGTGAGTAAAGTCATCATGAAAGGGTTGTTTATGACATTTGGATCATAAATCTCTTGGCTAGTCATCATCAGTGATGTCCTCTCAAGGTACAAGTACTGAAAGAGACACCTAATAACCTATACTATCCCCTCATCAAAGATTTCCCTCCCCTTTCACTTCACTCATCACATCCACTCATTCCATCTCCCCTCATCATTGTTCATAAATCACTCCTCTAAATACTTTTCCCCTTCATTTCTTGTCCCTATTTCACTCCATATCCCTCATTTACCAAGAAGAAAGAGAGCAATGCCATCATAAAAAAAAAGGGGGTGATTTCACAGTTTCAAGCTTTCATCGTGGGTGACTGTGCAAAACCTGACTGTGCATAGTGACTACACAAAGATTCCCCCTCATCTTGACATCACCTCAACAAGAATTTTTCTGGTTTCTTCAACACCTCACCATCCACAAGTTGGCCTCTGCAAAACCCATGTCTTAGTTTTTCCCAGATCAACCTCCAAGCATGAAAAGCATTTTTTTTTTTTAAATGACTGCGCAAAGACAAAGTATTTCAATTTTTTTTATTTTCACGCCGATTTCTTATTTGATTCATCCTGTGCTTGTTCAAATTGACTTGCATGCCTCCTAGATGCCTGTTATGACCTCTAATTCCAATAGATTTCTTGTTTAAACCTAAGAATATTTACAAAACCGATCAGAGTGGAACCTAGAAGCATATAAATATTGACAAGTGACACAACCATTTGGACAACATTTGAATAGGTAGGATGTACAAAATTTTGCAAAAAGTGTCAGATTCAGGATTTTCATCCCCAAGTTGCAGAACAGTTTGCACATAACCTCTAAGGCAACTTGGTAAAGGTGTGAAACATAGAGTTTTAAGCATTAGAAGAAATTATTGCTTTTGCCACTGATATCCCTTTGACATGAGACTATTGGTTTAAAAACATGGAGCTTGACCCCACTTTGTACAAGGCCTTCCTCAAACCTCAGAGTAGGAGTAATTATGGAAAGTAATTCCTGAGGTACTATCTCTTGAAAAAATATGATAGGCTTTTGAAAGCAATCCAAAGCCACTTTACATGCGAGGGAAAATTCATCAGAATTTATAAATACCATATTAGGCTTCTCATGCATTTCATTGGGAGAAAGAGCCTTAACATGCCTTTATATTTGTTTAAACTTTTGGGTAAGATGGTAGAAAAAGTGTAAACAAGAGCAGGGAAACATGATGCCAACTATTTCATTTCTCCCTCATAAAACTGCTAGTTTTGAAGGAGTTGGAAAAGAGAGGCGATACTTGGGAGAATTTCTTAGCAGCATCAAATTTTATAAACCAATTTGACATGTCAAAGATTCAAGAGTAGAATCCCACACCTGAGGCATCCCAGGCCACACCAGAGAAAGATGATTCAGTTGAAGAGCCTATAGGTCAAAGGATAACTATAGGATCTTAGGCAAAGAAGAGAAAGGGAAGTGAACTCAAAAGGGCAAAGAAAGTTGTTGTTTTTAGAAAATCAAGATTCCACGAAGATCCAGAAGAAGAGGTACATGCATCCACTAGGTGGTAGAAGAAGACATTCCCAAGCAAGACATCAGTTCTTCTGAAAGAACTTTGACACAATAGTTTGAAGACCAAGAGATTGGAGGTTAAGTTCAAGAAGTTCATTTTGAAGAAGGACAGTCCAACAAGTAAGATGAGAAGGACCTTATGATTACTGAGTTACAAGAAAGACTAGGAAAAGCTCATTACACCATTTCTTTTCTGCAAAAACATAACAGGGAATTACAAAAGCAATTCAATGAGGCACAAAGACAAAGAGAGCATGAAACAGTGCCCAAATCAATATCATTTTCAATTGAAGACAAAGGGAAAAAGGTGATTGATCTATAAGAGGCTAATTCCCCTGAAACAAAGCCTAAAAATCCATGAACCAGGGCAATGATCAGGAAAGAAAAATCCACTCAAGACATGCCTCCTCCTCAAACCCAACCTGCCATAGAAGACACTATATGGCTGACTTGGACAAAGACAAAGAGTATTGTCTGGGTAGAGTAAATGAATACTTATAGAGGTTTTTTCACAAAGCCAATAGAGCCATTAACCTCCAGAGGAACCTAGAAAGGCATTACTATGCTAGAAATCTGAGTCATAGAGTAAGGATAAGAGTGATAAAGAAGAAGTTGCAGAAGACCAGAAATAAATTGAGAAAGGTGAAACAAGCAAACACCAGAGGAAGGAGGAGTAGCCCTGACATTTTGGCTAAAGTAGCCACTACTTAATTTTGTAGTCACATGCACACTTTTAACTTTTGTGAATTTTTTGCATGAAGAATGATAAGGTTTGGTAATTTTGTTTTTTGGACTGATGTTATAAGGAGGTTAGGGAAGAAAAAATACTAGTTGTAACATCATTTGGCAACTAAAGGGAGATTAGAGACATTTTGACCATGACTGTCCTTTGACTGCACACAGTCTAAAGGGGTGTTTTGACAAAGACTATCAGTTTGATAAAGTGTTTCAAAGCGATGTCATCATGTTACATACTCCTATGCATCCATTCATCTATAGCAATGATCAAATGGCTCCTTAAAAAACAAAATTTGGCACTTCGTTGTACTTTGACTGCACAAGGTATCAAAGTTTTTCCTATTTTAGTCATATTTTTGAAAATGGGTTTATGATCAACCAGAGATGAATCTTTGGAAACTAGAGGAGGTTTTTGTTCTTAAAATTCTAAATTACAATAAAATACTTCAGATGTTACATAGGTATTAGAGAGTGAGATATCCACTCACATCTTCACAGCCTATCTTTCTGATTGCACAAGGTCATGTTTTAGTCATCTATTTTTATAGCAAATTATGAAGAACTGGAGCAAAATTTATGGAAACTGAGGGATGTTTATTTCAAAAACATCTTCATATACAATAAAATCCTTCACGTTTTACACAGGTCATACAGTTTGAAAGTTATGAGGGTAACATGGAGACCCATGTTTACAATTTTACAGGAAAAAATGACATGACAGTCAACACAGTCATTGTCAAGATTTCAAATTTTTGAAAGATATGATTAGATCTGAAGTTGTTGAGATGGATACATGTAACAAGGTGAAGTAGAAGGATGTATTAGAATTAATTAGCTTATATCTAGTTGTTTCAAGTCAATTCTGGTATAGTAAATGCAGCCCGTGTTTTTCGCATTTAGTTTCTAGGTGCATTGAACCTGTTCTTTTGAATTTTTAAAGAGGGATTTGGTCACTTAGTGATGATTTCGAATTCCTATAATTTGTAATAATGAAAAAAAATGGGGTTAGTTATTATATATTTCTATTGCTAAAGATATTTTGTAAGTATTCACCTGTTAATACTTAAAACTTTGAAGTATTATGGGTTGGAACCTATGGAGAAGAAAGACTCATTGATGTAAAGCAACTCACAGAGCTTCATTTGGTCAAGCTTTAGTAATACAGTTGCAACAATTACAAGATTCTCATGTCACTTATGCTAGTGAAGTGTATATTTTCTTTGTATCTTTGTTTTCACTGTTTTTCATATGGTATTCATCATTTTTTGTATTGTTTTAAGAAGTAAACGAACAGAGCTTGTTGCAAAATACACTCTTCTTATGGCTTAATCATAATCTTAATGTTTTTTTCTTGATGATTAATTCTAGAATTCTTAGTTTCTCTGGAATGATCTAATCCCCTCACCTTTTCCTCCAAATCATCTCAACTTTAAGAATCTAGCAAAGGTGCCTATCCTACCCTATAATGTTGCCTATAGAACCTAACTTGATCGAACTTAGCTTGACTCCATTGCCCAATGGCTTATCTTCCTTATCTCAACCCAACTCAATTCAAAAATCCAAAACCTGAACCTGATAGCTAGGCTAATATATTTAGAATAACATAGCTAAATCAGATAGAGAGATCCCTCTTTGGAGTTGGAAGGGCTAAATTTCAACCTCCCAAAGAGGTTTTGTCGTTACTTGTGTGATTTTTTCTAGCATTAGAAATTACGAAGTGATAACAATCACCATGTCAACTAGGTCTCTATGCAGACCTTTTTTTCATCAAGATCTTCACAATGTTTACATGATTACTTCTATGTTGCACTTGTGGGGTCATCAAGGTTCTTATCATTACAATGAGATCACAACTATGAGTATGTCAAGAGTGTATTATCCTCTCCATAATAGGTATGTGGAGTCAGTGTTATGATTCTTATGTGATCATCATGATCCTTAACCATGCCAAGATAGTAAGAATGTTTTCCTTGCACTGAGAGCATCATCATATATATCTTGAGACTGTAATTTTTCTCACTATAATTTTCCATGAAGATTGCAGAGGTACTCGAGAATCAACATTACTATACTCAACTGAAGTTTTGTACCATTGTATAAATCAGAAATTATTGTCCCACTTGTCCAAGATTATGGACTTATTGTGCCATCTGAGATCATATAATAGAATTCTGAAAATCTCAGACAAGTCTGAGTTTCTTCATTGCCTTTTGCGGATACCCCATATGGGTATATATAGTGGTTTTCCCTCCATATTTAGCCGACCTAAGTGAGTGAATAGTTGTGTCTTCAATGCAATCTGAAATGACATCCTTTAATTCAATTTTTTAGGCTGACATAACTGCTTTCTTCATCGCTTTGCTCGCTGCCTTCATCAAGAGGATTGTGCTTGTCTTGGAGGGTTGATCTAGACACTAGGTTGACTCATATACATTACATATATGTTCAAGAAGAGCTATTTACACATGTATTTGACTCTTTGGATTTCTTAGAGCTATAAAATGAGAAAGAAACTCATTCTTATAATCTACAAAAATAATATTTATTTTTCTTGACAAGTACAAACATCAAAATTACATTTGTAAATACCGAACCTAGTTACACTTTCTTCAACATTTTTAAATATTTGGTTGGGTTATTTTCTTTTCCTAAATTGTTGAGCTTGAGATATTGAGTTGAGTTCGTCACCCTCACATATAATTTTTGTTGGAGAATTCCTTGAGAATGGATGTTTGGTATATGAATATATGGCAAATGGTAGTCTAGAAAATCATCTGATCTGCAAGGGAAATAGTGATCCTCTTCCATGGTTTTCACACTTCAGAAACAACTAGTTTCAACCTTGATATCCTCTTTTTTCAATAGAGGTCAAAATATGTTAACCCTATCTTCCATGTCTTTTATCCATTTTACCAAGCTAGCTAGAGTAGCCCTGAGATAGGCTAAAGTTGCAACAATCACTTTAGCTTCTACTCTAGATTGGATTACTAGAGCCTTTCCCTTGTGGGTTGAGGGAGGGGCCATTTTTCCAAAGAAATGACTAACAAAGGACCTATTTCTAGACTAAAATCCAAAGCATAGACAAAGGTACAAGAATAGGAGAGTAGTGTGAAAATTACTTTTGCTTATACCCTACACCTCACTTTGTATCCATTATTGGCTAGTATTAGCAGGGTGTGGGATTGGAGAAGTAGGATGATCTTCCACACATGTTTCCAAAAAAAACCCACCCATTTCATCATAAACTTTGTTATATTGATCACCATTTCCATTTTTCTATGAATTCTCTAAGGTGACACCTTCTCCCACTTGCACTAGAGTCGTAATATAGGTACCCTATTTGTACATTATGTTATCAATGCTCTACATTGGCGTCTTATCCAATATCGTATTTTGATAACACCTGGTGCTTGATGGATGAGCCCTCATTCCATTCCTCATTCTCTCAATGTTACCTCCAAGCACCTGACATGGGAGATCTTGATTCACAGAAGCTAGATTGCTACATATTGTTTTGATGGGGAGATGAATTACTTTTGACGAATTGGAAGACAAGATTGAATCAAAGTAGGAGCCCTGTTCATTAGCCTAATGGCTAACTAATTTAGTAGAAAAGCTTTGAACATGAGAGGGAATCAAACTTGGCAAGTCAAGGAGGAGAAATTGGAGGATCTCTATAAGCTTCTCCAGTCACCAAGATGTTGAAATTTTATTGAGGAAAGATCCATTTTGAAGCTTGGTGCACATTGAAATTATTATCTAAGATTTCCTTAAAATAACAGTTGAATGAAAACTTCATGTTTAGATATTTAGAGTACCTGAATAAGGGCCCAAAGTTTGGCCACATTGTTGGAGGTGTGTACTATGTTTCCCATATAGAGAAATACTATATGACCTTGACATCTTTGAAGACTCCTCCCAAAACCCACTAACCTTGGATTACCTTTTAAGGAACCACAAAAGTTGAGTTTGAGGAAATGGGAAGGTGAAGGAGACCAGGAATTCGAGGAAGATTATGGAATAGGAGGAGGAGGAGTGGGGCAAATGGAGAAAATAGGAAAGTGAACATCTCAATGCCAAGAATTTTATGTTATATGGAATTTCATTTGAGGTCTTTCTCCTTCCATTTCTAGGTAATAAAGGGGTCAATGGTGTTGCAATATCCTCCATATATAATAAGGTAGAAGTTCAGCGGCTTTAAAGATGCACATATTTCTTAGGGAAAATTTTAGGGGCTAATATTCATAGGTGGGCAAGTGCTTTTTACAAAGAAAAGATTCACCAAGTTCCATTTCTTTATAAAAATTATTCACCCAAATCTTAAGGTATAAAATTATATTATGTCAAAAGTAGCCAAAAAATTATATAGACTATATAAAATTATTAGAACTTGAATCATGACGAAAATTTTGAGGTCTAAATTGAGTCTCAAAACAAAAATGTACAACATAAATTAACTTTGTAAGAACCAACAAGATTCAAGGTAGTTATGTCAACCATGGGGAATGATTAACCATTTTCAACTTAACTCCCTACTAATTTACTCAAATTTTGAGTTGGAACTCTCATTCGATGTAGATTTTAATTCCTCATCCAAGGCGTACCCATGTTGCATACTTTTGGTGGACCCTGCTACACGAAAAATGAGAAATAAATGAAAAACATGATTGCAGTCACATTTTTTCATGTATTTCTCATTTTTCGTGGAACAAGATCCATAAACAATATGGAACATCGTTACTCCTTGGATGAGGAATTAAAATTAGCATCTAACGAGTGCTCCCACTTGAAATTTGAGTAACACGGTTGGGAGATAAGATGAAAATACGAGTTGAAAAATTAGTTTTTTTCTTTTTTTCCCTCTAAAATTTGATGATGTAATCTAATATTATTTTATTATTTTCCCTATTATTAGATAATATTTCTTAGGAGGCCCATTTTAGACCTCAAAATTTCTCTAATGATTTTTACAAAAATGTCACCAATTTTTTTATATTTTGTATGTTAGGGCCTCGTAACATTCACAAAGGTTTTTAAACTTTAAGATAAATTTTCATCCTTAAAATATCACTAGAATTTTTTCCTTGCATATCTCCCATAATATGAGTCAAAGGAAGAGTTGTTTGGATTGTTGAAATTGTTCCCCTTCCAATTTGAGATGGTGAGATGGATATTAGATATGTCTCTATCCAACTATATAAAACAAAGATCTCCTAATCCTAGAGGGCATGGATGTGTGAACAAGAGTTAATGAGATTTTCTAGAGATTTACTTTATTTCTTGCATGTGATGCAATAAGATAGTGATGAATAACCTATTTTGTAGTGAGGTCCCAGGCTTCCAAAGATGGTGATTAATGGAGGTAATAGAGGTTTCCATAAATTTATCAATATTTTTTTTAAAGGATATAATATAGCATCATATACAAATTGGTTGTGGGAAAGAGGGGTGGGGGAGACATAAATATTAAGAGCTTAGAGACTTCGATAGGCTATGGATGCTTTGGTACTCCAACTGAGACCTTCTACCATATGGATAAAGATGAAGGGGGTGAGTGGGTCACCTTGTTTGATGCCTTTAATGGTGTATTATTGGGGAGGGATAAGTAGAACAGATAAAAAATTAGAGGATATGAGGCTAGAGATCCACTTGACCCATGAGCATTGTAAGCTAAAGGCTAGAAGAATATTGGGTATGTTGCCAACTCAAATTTTCAAAGGATTTGGACATGTCCAAATTTATGACAATGTTTTTGGAATAGGAATATATAAAAGAGTGGATGAACACATGGACCTTAATGAAATGATCCAAGATCTATCACCTTTCCACATAGGTGGCTTGCTCAGGGGGGATAAGAGGGAAGAATGGGTTTGAGGTGATTGGAAATGACTAGAAATAATTTTGTATGTGAAACTACAGAAGGATATATAGAAAAGAATTTGTTAGGGTCATACTCATGGGGTTCTTTTGGAAATAGAGTAGAAAAGGCTGATTAAGGGATGTGAGGACCCATATTACTTTTCGAGATTCTTCCACTAGATGCCAAATGTCATATTTGATCATGGACTAGTGGTGGTGGAAAACATATGAAGTAAATGCATCTAGTTTAGGAGGTTTACATGTTAGCATATCCATGATTATAGCTTCTACTTTCATTGAAGTGGTGTGGCTGAGGAGATTCACATTGTGTCCTAAGTGACCAATTCGAGGATGTGATAGGATATTTTAGAGATGGATTTGAAGCAATCTTCTTGTTGTTTAGTGAGGAGATTTTTAAAAATATTTTTTCATTCTTATTTCATTCTTCATGCAAAATCAATTTGCTACCTTGGTGTTCCTAAAGGTGGGTTATTTGAATGGATTGACTTTGTTGGATCATGGATCGATGGAAAATTTTAGAATTTCATTCCCCTTATTTAAGCCAATGAATTCTGAAATTTGACACCAAATAGTTTCCTATTGGGTGTATCTTTCTTCTAGAAGACATTTTATTCATTGTTACTAATGAGAGAGGTCCTTAGTTCTACCATGGGAGATAACTATTGTTGTAATTCTACATTCCAAGCTTCTATTTTTTTGTGGGCCTTAGAAATAATACATTGGATTTCTCAGAGCTAAGTTAGCCTCCTTCCACCATTCTGTTATGTTCTCTTGAAAATAAATGTGCGATAACAAAATTTTCTCAATTCTAAAGGGCGTCGTGGTTGGGGGGTTCCAAATATTTAAATTTATTTAAATAAGGTAGTGGTTAGAACCATCTCTAGCATAATGTAGGCTTTTATGATTTGGTCCTTAAGGAGCAGGGATTAAAAGATTAGGAAGTGATATAGCCTACTGGAAGCTTTGCCAGCTCCTACTTGCCTATTCTTTTAGGTGAAGAGATTGTTGATAGTTTCTATGTCTATGAAGTGTAGATACTGAATAGGGGAGTAGAATTCCTCATTGCCTATTTATAAGAACATGATACCCCACATTTATTCCTATATCGAGTGATAGATTGAAATCCCATCCTAAAATCCAATGGTTATGATGTGTGAGGGGTTATATTTGGAAGAGTTCCTGGAGGAAACCCATTTTTTCAAGGATTTCCGCAACCCATAAACACTAGTGATGATTCCTTCTTTGGAGCTTCCAAGTAGTCTAAAGTGGGTTGAGAGATTATGATTGGTAGTGAAGAAATTATTGTGTGAAATGGAGTTGGGTTTTTTGCTGATGGTGATGCCCTCATCCATGCCTATAGAGTCTCGAGCCATCATTTGACTTATTTTATAGAATTTATTAGAGCAAGCTGGAAATGTGTGCATTAAACACTTTGTTTCTTGTAACACAAGGGTGTCAGGAGATTCTAAATTTACTTCCTTAATTTATTTGAACATAAGGGTGTCAGAAGATTCAAAATTTACTTTGTTATTTTTTGTAACATAAGGGTGTCGAAAGATTCATAATTTATTATTAACTCTCCTTCGATCCCTTGTCTCTCCGCTTTCCTCAGCTTACTAGGAAACTGAGCTCATTTGACATGGAAGAAAAGACTAATTTGGTGATATTCCACCAGTGTAATTGAGCTATCTTTGACTCTATCTCTCTCCTTCATCCTTGAGAGGATCTAACTAAATAGGCCTTTCCTAGATTCAAGAGGATGTATCTAGACACCTAGGGCCATGGAAAATTAGGAAGATTCTCTAATAATTTACCCCCAACCATCGCAGGAAAATAGGAGTTGATCTTATCTCCTTGGGAATGGCTTGTTCTAGAATTTTGACCTCCAAAGATGCCCCCTAATGCATGATTAAAAAAGAGGAATTGATGGCTAAAACACATTATGAAATATATATCAAAATGCGAGGAAGGAGTCGAAACCAAGGTACCAAATAGAAGCTACACTAAACACCAACTTTTAATCATAATAAGATCATCCCTGAGGTAGGCATACCCATGATAAGCATAAAGACTAACTAAACATGGTTTCCAACCATACATTGCTAATCCATGACATGAAATGCTACTAAATGGCCATGAAAGGTATACAATGCATCCATGCAAGAGACCATAAGAACATAGCCACCAAAAAATACAATGTGCATCTATGCCACAATATACATCAGTAGGACTATGGATACATAGAAGAGAAGTGCCTCAAAGTATCCCTTAAATTACATAAGACAGTACAAACTCCAATGCAACTTAGAAAAGGTGCCTATTGTAGTGGCTACAACCACCCTCCAAAATTTTGGCTCGCATGTAAATTTTGGAGCCTACCTTGCATCTTGCGATCAATCATCCTTGGTCACTTGTTGTTAAGCTGATAATTTCAAGCTCCCCTCCTTGACCTTAAGAGTTGTTCGTGTTCTCACATTTATGCAGCATGTGTCATCTTTGGGCATAGGGGTTGTTGTTTTTCATTCAAAGGGAATGTTGTTTTGCTTCAAAGGAATTGTGTGCACATGAGTGATTGTCATCAAATAGACATGTTTCACTCATTACATGCAGTCATGTCACAAAGTTTGTTGAATAAAACAAAGTAGATTTACACATTTTTTATGGTCTGCATTGTATCACTAAATGTTGGTGTGTGATCAAAGTCAAAGTCTTATCGATATTTACATATGTTTCATTGATCTCACACTTAGTCAATTTCCCAAGTAGCTTAGCCTCATCCAGCTTCTTGAAACTTTGCACTTTGCTTCTGCAACCATCAAGCTTCCTCCATTTCTTGCTGAAACCCTACAACCCGCAAAGACCCCAAATAGCATTGCTCTCCAGAAATGCGGAAAACAGTCAGGTAATCAGCACTACTCTCCAGAAATGCACAAAGTAGTCAGGCAATCAACACTTCTCTCCAGAAATGTGCAGAGCAGTTAGGAAGTCAACATTGTTTCCTTGCATTCAGAAACTGCGCAAAGGTGTCCTCCTAGGACCCTCATCATGCAGTAGTGTCCCGAGCCTCAAAACTATGCAAAGTTGTCTTGTCAGTCTTGCATGCAGAAACTGCATAGATAGGCCTCCCAAGGCCTCATTCCAGCAATAATCACTTCTCGCTAAAACCGTGTTGATCTATCGCCTAGTGACTACAGGAAAAGGCGACATACTGAGATCATTCCCATAGCGTTGAGGAGAAGGACCAAGACACTAAGTAATGGAAAAGATCAGCACCACATGCGAACTTTATCGGATGCATGATCATCTTGAGGGTAAGTATGGTAAGTAAAGAATACCTTTCAAAGTATACCTCTTATTTGAGTTTGCAGGACTGTTTTTCATTGTCATATCATCATGTCCTCAGTAAAATGCATGTGCACAAACACAAAAGGTCATTTCATGTGTTTCCTCTACATGTCTTGCTTTCTTTTCATTGTTTGACCAACTATCGTCTTTGGCATGTTGATTGATATGTCATGCTTGCGACCTTGTTCTGGTGATGTTGAAGGTTTTTGTTTGAGTTGTGTTCGCTATGTAAACATTTGTCGCACTCACACATGATGTCGTAATACTATCACACAAGTGTTGTCACAGTCATCCGAAGGGTTATCTGAAATGTCACACTTGCCACTATCACCATTAGATAGTCTCGCAATCAGTCACACTGAGCATATGTTGTCTTATTGATTCAAGATGTCTTGTCATCAAGTCATGTTGAGTATGTGTTCGCAAGCTCATGTATACATGAGTTCACTCTCTCACACACTTAGTCATTTTGGTGAAACGTTTTCAACTGGACCACCCTCCCCCAGTCAGACCTTCATTGAGCTGCACTGCACAGTCTCAGCCCTCACTGATCATGTACTACTGCTTACAATTGCATAGAGATTGAGGTTGCCTCTCAGGCAGTCTGCACTGCACAATCTTGGAATCAACCTGACTGACTGTCACCCAGAACAACGCAGAAATTTCTCAACAATAAATCTCAATCTGCATTTCCCGCAAGAAAATCTATCAAGCCTCCCACTGGTTGACTAGAGAGTTTGACTGGGTAGTGACCCCAGGCTTCACTTATCCAAAAAATTGCACATAAGATGCCAACATGCCTACCTCTGTTGACTGAAGAAATTGCACAGACATGAAGGACATGCACCCGTTGCCTATCACTACATTGTCCTCGAAAATTTGTGCATTTCTATCAGCGAGCCACCTTGTCAACCAGCCTGCTCCTCCTCCTAAAAATTGTGTAGTTTTCATGGGTTTTCCTTCAACTGGTCGACATCTTGCTCAGCCCAGAAAATGCACAGATATTTCTTGCAGTCGAGCTTCCCATTTCTATGGAGTTTTGGCCAGCGAGCTCCTGTAGCCTGCTGCCAACCTCCCTGGAGAATCTGCACAGTTTTCACTACCAATGTCCTCCCTGCTACCTGCACTGCCTCCATAGAAAATTTGCGCGTATCTTCCCTCTAGCCAAGCCAGATCCTGTAGATGATTACTACTAATCCGAACTGCCCATCTCAGCCTCCCAGTGACCTCTGCACAATTTTCGTTGACAGTGCCCAGAGCCTGCATCCCAACCTGAAATGTGCTCTGCATAGTTTCAAAGCCTTGTCCCCTCCCCCGATCCCTTGCACCTGAAAACGAAAGATGATGCATCATGGTACACTAGGATATTTCTAGATTTGATCTCGTCTCATCATGATTGATTGCAAATAAAGGTAAATGGATGAGACATGGCGCAATGACAAACGAGATGAAGAAGGAGCGTATGCTCGAAGACTTTCTCGTGGTTAGACGAACACACAAAGCGTACCAAGTAGCAAGCAAAGGAGACACATGCGCATGCTTGCAACATCAAGCGAACACCAAGACCATCTAATAATTCACACACCTTGCCATTTGGAGATGAAGTTGTGATACACCAAGAGCACATTCATCACTCAGTAGCACTGCAACTCGACATGGACACCGCCATTAGCATGAACATACCATCATTGTCGTGTCGATTCATGTCATGAGTCATCTCGGCAACATCACTACTATTAGACATATTGTTGTAATCAATGTAATGTAACATGGAAGTCCAAGAGACCCACATGTAAGGTTGAAGAGCCATGTAAAATTGAAGAGTTATGTAGGTCAAATGGTCATAAGAGAAGTTGAACAGTCACAGGGGTCAGTTTCAACCTTGGCTATATATATATCCCTCATTTGTACATGAAAAGGACTTTTCACCTTGGGTCCTCCCACATAGCCTTGAGAGTCTGTAGTATTTTCTTTAAGGAGCAAGCAGTGGCTCTGATGCCCCACTATCGGTGTTATTGATGTAATGGTGTATGGATATGTCTTGGAAATTTTTCTTAATTCATAAGCCTATTAACACGCCAACACATTTTCAAACATGTATTACATTAGTTTGTAAGACTATTCTTTGGACACTTGTAATTCATGTTGCTTTAACCTATGTTGAAACAGTTGAACTATTTCATTTGTTTTAGTACATATGTTATTGGAAATGTGTTGTATCAGTTATTAGCATTATCTCGCCTGTGTGGCCTATTCCTCCGGACACTTGACAGACTCATTTTCGTAAAGTTGTTATAATGACCATCACACTCGTCTGGACTATTCCACTGGCTGTTGTATGTGCTATGTGCTCATCTTGTGTTTGTGACTGCCGCATCCATGTGGACTACTCCATCGGAAGTTGTGCATGTCCTACTGTGTGGTGTGTTTCTAATAGAGTTGGGACTATTCCATTTCAACTTGAGACTCACTCTCACCCTCTCCATCTGTAGTGAAATAACCTTAACACAAGCGACACTAAGCACTCACCAGGCACGTGAACCTCACTATTCAAAGACAAAGCAAACCACTCTCATGTGTTGGCAAGCAAGGGCTAAGGAAAATATTTAAGATAATGGCAACCAGGCCATCATATTGGATGGGATTTCTACACCAAATGGTGTGAGGTCTAGTTGGGAATTCATACCAAGGAGATCCCCTGAATGTTGGCAGGTCCAACACCGTCAACATTTCTGGCACTAGAAGGAGGACCAGATAACAAGTTGAGTCCTCACAATCTGTGTTTAATTTTTGCATACTTATCATGAATAAACACAAAATTTCTCTTTCAGAGTGTATATCTTATGGAAATGACTTTGAAATCTTAAAAGAGCTTTGGAATAACTTTTTATGTAAAACATACGATGGTGGAGGCCAAGTATCATTAGTTAGACACACAATTGACATTGTAGGCTCCTCTTAAAGGCATGAAATCTTTGAAGATTACGTGATCTGCGTGTTGTTTACATACACGCTTCGAGGGCACCCACTACATTGGTGTGGTACAATGCCCGAAAAATATATTCACTCTTTCCATCATCTAATCATAGAGATAGACCGTGCTTTCAATCATTTTGACCATAAAGCACTCAATAAAGAAATTATGGAATTATGGAAAGCACCTGATGAATCCGTTGAAAAATTTTACATGTGCTTTCATAATCTTTCATATCGATTTCCTTAAGATGAAATTCATTGGGAATTCCTCGATGGAATATTTAACTATCTTCTTTATATCTTCAAAAATTTGCAATTCTTGGAATAATTTGAACCCCTCCCAACACACCTCAGAGTTAGAGCTACCAAATCTAAGACGGGCGAGGTCGTTGTCACAAGTGATTATCCATCCTCTTCTCATCAAACAACTTTAGATCCACAGTGTGAGGCGGGAGAAGGTGCGCTCACATCTATTGAACTCTCAATGTCTGTGTAGATTTGGCTTACAAGCCTTCTAGTTGTCACATGGATTCTTTCCCTCAACCTCTGTCCCCATGTTCTGTTGATCCTCCGAATTGTACTATCTTGTGTTCTTCCATTCCAGACTCCACATGTGTTTTGAACAAGGATCAATTTGTCAACGGAGTTGGTGTTGTGCAACCAACTTGCGTTATCATTCATGATGAGTGTGTGTAGGAATCAAAAGAATAACCTGTGGTGAAGGATGACTCCCTTCCATCCATGCACCATCCGCTCTATCTTGACATCCCTTATGATTATGCCACTTTTCATACTCCTTGTGAAAACTCATTTCCAGATGTTTCTACTTCTGATCATTCACATGACACGCTGGATGTCAGTCTATCATTACATTTTGGAGAGGATACATCTTCCTCTAAAAACCCGTCCCATGTGTCATCTATCATTTCTGAAAATAGAGAGGGTGAACATCCTTGTTTCTCATCTACTCCTCTGCAGGATTCATCAAATCATGAGGATGTCAATGAACATCCTGAATTTTATGATCTGGGTTGTCGTGATCTCTATACTTATTCATTTGATCACGATGTTGATTCACCCATTGTTAATCTATCTAAGCCACCGATCTCTGATGATCTATCTATTAATAGAGTGGAAACCTCGCAAGGTGTCGAAGCACTTCAGCCTAGGCTGATAGTTAACAGGCCCTCGCCATCCTAAGGTAGTTCCACTTCTGATAAAAAAAAATTCGAAACACCCAAGGCTCCTCATTAGTCTCTGCTTCACATTGAAGATCAACCAAACACACAAATATTGTTTCCTCCACTCGAATCACATGATCCCATTGCTTATGCACTGGAGGAATCAATCATAGAAAGAACACTTGCAAGGTGTAATTTGTTTCTCTTTCTCATGTTTTCTTGTCTGCCATAGTTAAGAGTGTACATGCTTATCATCTGCATGCGTGTGTCACAACACCATGTTAAGTCTACAGAATGTATGTCTTGTGGATTCACTCTTTTCTTTTCTATGGATTTTTTAGAACTCGGAGCATCTTGGTATTCATTGTTGAATCTTTCTTATTTATTGGTTCACATGCATATGTTTCATGCGTTCACCAACATGGGCCAGCCAATGCACTGGTGGCTACATTGGAAATATCACTTCACGTGAGTAGGCCCATGCACTGTTTAGTGTAGGAGTAGGAATAGTCTTTTCTTTTGCTTTGCTTTGCTTTCTGGTTTTCATGTTTGTTTTCTTGATTACTTGGTTTGGTTTGTTTTCTTGCTTGCTTTGATTACTTGTTTTGCTTTTGCTTTACTTCTATTTTTTGTTTTTTTTTTTCTTCGCTTGCTTGTACCCATAGGTTAGCCTCTCGTGAAACCGTATTTGGCTCTTGAGACAAGCTTGAAAAATCTAAGAGGACTTGTATAACTATCAACATCTGGTTATCTGTTGTCCTCTCTCTTTATGAAAAGCTTGTTTTCTTTAGTCGATGATGCCTTGATGGAAAATACATTCTTTTCAGAGTGAGTCTTGGTGAAAACACAAAGCTTACATCGTTAACTAGTACCACCTACTATAATCAGTTATTTTGGGTTAACCCTTGTGAGCTCAGTTAAGTAGATTAAGGTGAGGGGGAAATCATTAAAAAGTGTGTCAGAGTTATACATAACATACTTCTCTAAAGGAACAACCTCTCCTACTCTCAGTAAGTCAGGATCCCTCTTCTGCCTCTGAAATAAATAAGCGCCTATGCACAATTCTTAAAAAATAAAATGAAAAATGAAATGAATAAAGTGAAAGAAGAGAAAGGATTCCTGCATAGAGAGGTGATACAAGTAACTCTGCTGGGCTCGCTAGCAGCGGAGCAATGCTTGTGTTCCTACGTGACTCTGTTAGGGTACTGCCTAGGCCTGCAAGTAGTGGAGAAACAACAAAGATGAAACCTAAACTCTAACATTCATATTATCTGTGCAACAATATACCCCTCATCCCCAATCAAAACAAGTAAGTTGACTTGGCTTGGAATGTGTGTTGACTAATCAAGAGCATGGTAGGTGCTACATATTTCACTCAAGCTAGTGCAGAAACCATGATGATAAGAGAATAAAACAACACTTTCGGAGGGGTTAGACTTTTTTTTCACGAAACAAGGTCCATTCGGAGAGCTGGAGTTTTACCAATGTGTCGCCAAGTGTTATAGTGGCTACAACCACCCTCCAAAATTTTGGCTCGCATGCAAATTTCAGAGCCTACCTTGGATGCTATGATCAATTATCCTTGGTCACTTGTTTGTAAGCTGATGATTTCAAGCTCCCCTCCTTGATCTTAAGATTTGTCTGTGTTCTCACCTTTAGGTAGCATGTGTCATCTTTGGGCATAGGGGTTGTTGTTTGTCATGCAAAGAGAATGTTGTTTTGCTTTAAAGGAATTGTATGTGCATGAGTGATTGTCATCACATAGACATGTTTCACATTCACTACATGCACTCCTGTCATGAAGGTTGTTGCATCAAGAAGAGTATGTTTACACATTCTGGATGGTCTGTGTTGTATCGCTAAGTGTTGGTGTGCGATCACAATAAAAAAATTATCGATATTTACATATGTTTCATTGATCTCACACTTAGTCAATTTCCCAAGCAGCTTAGACTCATCCAACTTCCCAAAACTTTGCACTTTGCTTCTGCAACCATCAAGCTTCCTCCCTTGCCTACTGAAACACAGTAGCCCATAGAGACCCCAACCAGTACTTCTCTCTAGAATTGCTCAGAGTAGTCAGGTAGTCAGTACTACTCTCCAGAAATGCGTAGAGCATTCAAGCAGTCAACACTACTTTCCAAAAATACGCAAAGTAGTCAGGAAGTCAACACCGCTCTCCATAAATTCTTAAAGCAGTTCAACTGCACTATATTCAGAAACTATTCAGAGGTGTCCTAACAGGACCCCCATTAAATAGCAGTGTCTTGAGCCTGAAAATTGCACAGAGTTTTCCAAGTTGTCATTTTAGTCTTGCATACAGAAACTCTACAGATATGCCTCCCAAAACCTGACTCTGACAAAAGTCACTTCCCAGTGAAATCGCGCTAATCTACCACCCAAAGACTACAAGAAAATGTGACATGTTTAGATCATTACCAAGGAGTTGAGGAGAAGGACCAAGAGACTGAGTAATGGAAAATATCAATATTGCATGCAAACTCCATCAGATGCATGATCATCTTGAGGGTAAGTATGGTAAGTAAAGAATACCTTTCGAAGTACACCTCTTAGTTGAGTTTGCAGGACTGCTTGTCATTGTCATGTCCTCATGTCCTCAGTAACATGCATGTGCACAAACAAAAAAGGTCATTTCACGTGTTTCCTCTACATGTCTTGCTTTCTTTTCATTGTTTGACCAACTGTCGTCTTTCACATGTTGATTGATATGTCATGCTTGCGACCTTGTTCTAGTGATGTTGATGGCTTATGTTTGAGTTATGTTTTCTATGTAAACAAATGTCACACTCACACATGATGTTGTAAGTATTTTTGTGCAAGTGTCATCACGGTCGTCCGAAGGGCTATCCAAAGTGTCGCACTTGTCGCTATCACCATTAGACAGTCCCATATTCAGTCACACTGAGAATATGTTGTCTTGTTGATTCGAGATGTCTTGTTGTCAAGTCATGTTGAGTGTGTATTCATAAGCTCATGTATACACGAGTTCACTCACTCACATACTTAGTCATTTTGCTGAAACTTTGTCCACCGGACCACCCTCCCCCAACTGTACCTCCACTGAGCTGCATTACACAGTCTTAACCCTAGTGATCATGTACTGCTACCCATAATTGCACAAAGCTTGATGCTGCCTCTCGGCAGTCTGCATTGCACAATCCTAGAATCAACCCGACTGAATGTCACCTAGAACAACGTAGAAATTGCTCAACAAACCACCTCAATATGCACTACCTGCAAGCAAATCTATCAATCTTCCCACTGGTCAACCAAAGAGTTTGACTGGGCAGTGACCCTGTGCTTCACTCCTCAAAAAAATTGCACATAAGTTGCCATCATGCCTGCCTAACAATGTAAACTTTGAAACGGGAACTCATACAATTACCCATTTTGTTGAGGTAGCAAAAAAAAAAATAATTTTTAAAAACGCAGAATGAGAATACATTTTTTTTTTCAAAGCATATTTTTGACACATTAAATTTTCTTATGTATCAAATATAAATATTTGTTTTTAAATGTCAGTGATTTTCATGCTAATTTTGAAACGCGTTGATGCAGCATCAACCCCTTTTTTTAGAGGACTTATTTTTAACACTTTAAATTTTCTAATGTATTAAGTGTGGATATTTTTTTTTAATGTTACATTTTTTGACACTTTAAACTTTTTTTATGACCAATTGTTTTTTAAATGTTGATTACTTTAAAAAACAAATAAGAATTATAAATTAAAAATAGAAAAAAAAAAAACTAAATGTTAAACAATCATGTTGTAAAATGATAAAAAAAAAACATTTTTTTTTTTTAAACTATAAAAATGCAGTAATTAAAAAAAAACTATGAAGAACTAAAAATATTAAAAAAAAGATTATTAAAAAAACGTGATTTAAACAACAAAAAACTAAAAAATTTAAAAATTTTTTTTTTTTTTTATTAGAAAGAAAATTCACAAAACCAAAAAAATACTTAAAAAAATATTTAAAAAAACACTATAAATAATAAATAAATTTCATTCAAAAAACATTTTAAAGTTTGGTTGTTTATGATTTTTGTTTCTTAACTGTATTTTTTAAAAACTTTGACGGTTGTTTTAGTTTTTTTAGTTTTTTTTTTTCTTAAATCACTTTGTCCTTTAATATTTCATTTTTCTGTTTTTTAGATGTTGTTTTAATAGTTTTTTTAAATTTGTGTATTTTTATTTTATTATTTGTTTAGTTTAAAAAAAAAAAATTGTTTTTGTTTCTTACATATGGTTTACAAGATAACTTATTTACTTTATTTTATACATTTTTTATGTTTTCTTTTGAAATTTATTATTTATTTCTTTATTTTCATTCTTATCTTGTAACATATATTATTAGTTATTTATTTATTTTTATTATTTCTTTTTTTTTTCTATGATGATGATGATGATGGTTAACATCAATTGAGACCAAACTTTAGTCTATCGGACCTAAAGAAACGAATTATTTAGTTTGATTTAAGATTTTATTCCTATGCTCAAAAAGTTTGGAGAGAAGCCTTCTGAGCTCACTATAATTTTGACATCGTAAAAGGCTAGGAAGGTCAGTATTGCAACAAAGATTATGAAACTGAGATTTAATGTGGTTGTACTTGGGGCACTCTAAAAAAAAGTGATTTTCATCCTCGATGTTCATATTCTCACAGAGATGGCAGATCCTTTCCATCCATGGTGTTCTAGGAACGGCCCAATGACCCGTTTCAATATGGGGCTCATGAAAGTTCGTTCTAATCTTTGGTATATTAATTTTCTTCTTTGAGCTAGTTAAAACAGAGAGATAGTTTTGATATTTTAGGGTGGGGTTGATGATCTCCTTATAATGATTGATTTTTTTAAAATAGCATTTTAATGATTGATTTTTTTTTTGTCTTTTTAGGCTTAATTTTGTTTTTTTTTTATTTTTTTACTTATTCATTATTTGATTTTTTTGTCTTTTTTATATATTTGAATTTATTTTGTTTTATTTATTTTTGTTATTTTTATTTATTTATTTATTTTTTTGTTTTTGTTTCTGTTCATTGTTTTAATTTTTGTTTCTATTTTTAAATTTATGTTTTCATTATTCTTTTGAAATTTTAATGATTTTCAGAGTCATGATAAAATCTTACGCCATTATTTCAAAATGTTGAAAATTTATCCTGAAGGAAAAAATAAAAAAGCAGACATTATTTCAACATCAACACTTTTCATTTTCGTTGTGTTTTTTGCACAATTTTTGCACAAAAATTTGGTTTTCATTGCTATTTTTTTTAAACATGTTGAAAATTTACCCTAGAAAAAAAGTGTTATTCTAGCATCAACACTTTTCATTTTCAGGGCGTTTTTCGCACAAATTTTTCACAAAAAATTGGTTTTCACTGCCATTTTTAAAACATGTTATAAATTTACTCTAGAAAAAAAAAGTGTTATTCTAGCATCAACACTTTTCGTTTTTAGCATTGTTTTTCATGTTTTTTGGGGGGTTTTTGGTTAGAGTTCTCGTTTTGAGTTTATAGTTTTTGTTTCAAAGTTTACATTGTTGCCTCCACTGACTAAAGAAATTACATAGACATGAAGGACAAACACCCACTCCCTATCACTGCACTGTCCTAAAAAATTTGTGCAGTTTTGTTAGGCAATTACACTGCTAGTTAGCCTGCTTCTCCTCCTGGAAAATGCACAGTTTTCATGGGTTGACCTTCAGCTGTACGACACCCCGCTTAGCGCAGAAAATGCGCAGAGATGTAAAACATGCCAGCCTCCTAGTTCTGCGGAGTTTTGGCCAGTAAGCTCCCACGACCCGCAACGAGCCTCCCCGGAGAATTTGTGCATTTTACACTGCTAGTGTCCTCCATGCTGCCTGCACTTCCTCCCTAGAAAATTTATGTAGATCTTCCCTCCATTTGAGCCAAATCTCGTAGATGGTCACTACTAATCTCGACTACCCATCTCATCCTGCAAATGACCTCTGCGCAATTTTCCTTTATAGTGCCCGAAGCTCGCATCCTGACCTGAAATGTGCTCTGCACCGTTTTAGAACCTTGTCCTCTCTCAGTAGCCTGCACCCAAAAACTGAAGATGATGCATCATGGTAAACTAAGATATTTCTGGATTTGATGTCGGCTTGTCATGATTGATTGCAAATATAGGTACATGGATTAGACGTGGTGCGATGACGAACAAGATGAACAAGGAGTGCATGCTAGAAGACTTGGTTGCAGTTGGATGAACACACGAAGCATACCAAGTAGCAAGCAAAGGAGATACATGTGCATGTGTGCAACATCAAGCGAACACCATAACCATCAAAGACTTCACACACCTTGCCATGCGAAGGTGAAGTTATGATACACCAACAACACACTCATCACTCAGCAGCACTGCAACTCGACATGGACACCATCATCAGCATGAACATACTAACACTGTCTTGTCGAGTCATCTTGGCCACATCACTATTGTGGGCCATACTGTTGTAATCAATGTAATGTAACGTGGAAGTCTAAGAGAACCACATGTAAAGTTGAAGAGTCATGTAAGTCAAATGGTGATGAGGGAAGTTGAACAATCACAAGGGTCAGTTTCATCCTTGGCTATATATATCCTTCATTTGTACATGCAAAGGACTTTTCACCTTGGCTCCTCCCACATAGCCTTGAGAGTCTCTAATTTCTTTTTTGAAGAGTGAGCAGTGACTCCAACGCCCTGCTAACGAGGTTAGTGATGTAATGGTGTATGAATGTGTCTTGGAACTTCTGCTTAATTCAGAAGCATGTTAATAGGACAACACGTTTTCACACATGTATTGTATTAGTTTGTAAAACTATTCTTTGGATGCTTGTAATGCATGCTGCTTTAATTTGTATTAAGAAGTTGAGCTATTTTGTTTTTTTAGTACATATGTTATTGGAAATGTGTTGTATCAGTTGTTAATGTTGTCTCACCCGTGTGGACTATTCCACCGAACACTCGACAGACTCATTTTCGTAAACTTTTTATAACGACCATCGCACTCATGTGGACTATTCCGTTGGGTGTTATGCATGCTATCTGCTCACCTTTTGTTTCTGACTGCCACATTCATGTGGACTACTCTACCAAAAGCTACGAATGTCCTACTGTGTGGTGTGTATCTAACAGAGTCGGGACTATTCCCTTTTTACCTAAGACTCACTCTCACCCTCTCCCTCTACAGCAAAAGAACCTTGACACAAGTAACACTAAGTACTCATCAGGCATGCGAACCTCGTTGTTCAAAGACAAAGCAAACCACTCTCGTGTGCTGACAAATAAGAGCTAAGGAAAATCTTTAAGATAATGGAAACTGAGCCATCATACCGGATGGGACTCCTACACCAAATTGTGTGAGGTCTCGTTAGGACTTCATACTAGGGAGATTCCCTGAAGGTTGGAGGGTCCAGCGCCATCAACAATGCCATAGAGGATAGATGTGTCCCCAAACCCAAAGTCTTTTACTCAATCTCAATGGTACAAATATACAACATGCAAATATATGAGGTGATGTCAAACATGGTATAAACCACATGATTACCGATGATTGTGGTATATTGTTAACAAGCACGAGGGGACCCACCCATGATGAGAATACAACCCAAGGTACCTAGCACAATCCATAGAGTGTGAATAAATGTCTTGACGTGTTGTTTTCGATTGATAATGAATCAATGATGTAAACCCATACCGATAGTGAATAAGCCTACCACTAAGGATTGCAGACTCCAAGGTACTACTTACTCCTAGATCAAGCTCTTGGATAATAAGGTAAAGTTGATAGGAGAAGATCCATTAAAGGAGGGACTTAATGTATCCCCCATCAATTGACACATAACAAACCGAGAGATGATATGAATGGATAAAGTCACCAAGGTATAACTAGCATAGGGATGACTAGCAACAAAGGTCAACAAGGATTGCAGATGGACAACTAAGGTTTAGGGTTCCCTTGAACATGTAATGGCACAACAAAAAACTGACTTGGAAGTATTTACTAATGATCACCATGTGATATCATGGAACAACACAGGAGGTATTAAAGCATGCTCCACAGTTACTGGATGATATAGGCCCAAATTAGACCTACCAACCCACAATGCCTAGTTCTATGCTTTTTCCAAAAAGGTGCTTCCTTCCACCTTGTCTTGTTGTTTTTTTCCGAGATAATAATCACCTTTATATAGATTATAGTGGAGTATTTAATTAAATAATGGGAGGAGCCTAAAGAGTTGATACATTCAACCCCTTTCTCAAATCATGCAAGCCTCTCTATATCATCTCATCCCTGATGTAAATCCAATACAGGCGCGTCATTCAAAAACATATGCCCTAATATTAATTCGACCCTTTGTAACAAAGGGCAATGCAAGCTTAATAAATAGTTCCATTTCCTCTATGCTCATGACTTAGCTTCATCGACGCACCTGTGTTCTTCCCTTATACTTTAGCTCCTCTTATGAATATACACGTACCACATTCTTCCTTGGCTCCTTTGTTTCTTAATCATAGAACCTCACTTTATGACCATCCACATAAAGGCTTAGATTTCAAATTCCAACCTTTTATTCTTTGTGTATTTCATGTACTATCGGGCTTCAACCTTCCGAGTTAGCCCACATATGTTTGTCCTTCCACCTAGGTTCTACCATGTGAGTCCATTCTCAAATACCAAACATAATGGGAAAAGTTACAAACTTTGCTGGGTTATGAAACCGCTAGTTGGGAACCTACGAGTGGTCCACTTGCCACAAAAGCCCTACTCAATAAGGCTGACATAATGAGAAGGGTGATTTATTACAACCATCGGGTAGGAGCTTTCAGGTGGGACCCCGACTTAATGTTCTAGGCCACTCCTTTTATCCCTGCACAATGGAGGTATGCCTTTATGAAAGTCGTTGGGGTAGAATCTTTGGGAGGCCCCACTTAATCCTATGTCTTTTCAAGGCCACATAATCCTGACTTTGATAACCTAGCTTGTTAACAATTGAACACATCAAAAACCCATCGGGTACAAGCCACTGGATTTACACTGTCAAATAATGACACTACTCTGACAAAATTCAAATTTTTTTGCCCAACATTGTTAAATAACAAACTTCCGCCAAGACTTTTAGCAAACTAAGTGTTGCACCCCTTTGCGTTTGGCTCTGCCTCTAACTAGATTATGTGGCTTCCAACTCCTCTCTAAATCTGATAAGATCATGATCATTGATCATACAATTGATCAATGATCAATGGCTTCGCTCCTTCGATTATGGGTAAGGGTCCCTGCTTCAATGGTAAGGAGACGTTTGACTCTCTCCATCTTCTACACACACTTCTTCTGCGCTACTATGATCCTGCAAACAATATATAGGAATATGTGAATCCCTCCTGAGATTCACCTACAATATTCTTGATTTGGGAAATAATTACAACAACTTAACAATCACATGCATACACACAGGGTCAAACTGAGTTCTTTTATTACTTTAAATAATATGCACAAGATTACAAAAAGCCCCCCTTTGGCTTGGAACACATCATTTGACCCTCTCAACTTTTTGGCCCTTAAAACCTCTCGAATCTCTCCTATGCACTGGCCACTAATTTCATGAAATTGATCCCATTTATATAAAAAGATTCAGAACTAAATTATGGTTTATATCCACTATTTTCTCACCTGAATAGATCTAGTAGATCTATATTTTCCTCAAAAGATCTAACTAATCCCAAATCTCTCTAATTCTCTCAATATTCCCGAGATTTTTCGTAAAGAATAGATCTAATTAAAATTGTATTTCTAAATACAAATTTATTCTAGAACTCTCTAAAACCATACAATAATTAAATAATTACATTCAATGAGGGAACCGACTCCCTTGGTAAATGACAAACCCTAGGTCTAGTGAAATAGAATTTTTGACTTGGAAGTAGGATGCTCCTGCATCAGACTCCCAAGGTGAAAATAGAATCATGGTATCTTGGCCATGTGCTAATGAAGTGAATCTTCTTGGATCCCAAATTTTGTTTTGCAGCTGGTCCTTGTCTTTATCATGTTGCTGCTTTGTTGTTGTCTTCTTCATCCTTCTAGGCTTCCAAAATTTATGTTGTAGTTTTCCTCCTTTCTTGTTGATGTAACTTCACTGCACCGTCTGCAATATGTTGTCCTTCATTTTCCTATGCTCTAAATACTTCTTTTGTTGGGGCTTATTCAACATTAACTTCCTCATTTCCTCTATTTCCTCATCGAACTTGTCCCTTGACTGTCACCAGTCACTAGTTCTTTGTGGAAATTCGTTGTGGTTCTCCATTATCACATTAGGATACCAATTGTTCAGAGCTACTCACACCATTCGTTGCATTTTCTGTTGGAGCTAGCTAGCGCTATTATCCATTTGTTGTTGCATCTCCTCCATGGAAAACTTGAACTCATCCTCAATTGGACTACTGCAATCTACTATCCTTGGATTCTCAAACCAGTCTTTTAAAAACATCAATTCAGCTGCAATTTTTTCTATTATTACTTCTTTGTAATCTTGTAGGTCCTCTTCCAATGGTTCTTGTACTTCACCAATTGAAGTATTTCCAAGCCATCTCACTGGTTCCTGCACATCTTCATTACCTACAAAGAAAAAGCAATTCTCAGTTTTAAAAATACGAGACCCTGAAGTCTCCTTTGTTGCTTCCAACATATTTCCCTCATGTAACAAAAACTTCCAAGATTCCCATAAAGTCTTCCTCTTCCATAGTAACAACTTTCTCCTCATCATCCTCCGTATCTACACACATGTGCTCCTGAGTCTCAGGTTGTTCCTCTGTATCTACATTTTGACTAAATTCAAAAGACAATTCTGTATTCTTCTCAACTTGTTGAACAATATCTAGTGATTACTATTCAACTTTGCACAAGACATAATCATTGTTCTGCCCTTCATCTACAATAACCCCTGCATTCATACACCAATGGTTAAACTTAAAATCAATATGGACTTTATATTCTATCAACATTTTTTCCATCGCCTGCTAACTACCCAAACATTTTGTGAGATTCTCAAAAGGTCTTATCCCAACATCTTCATTATTGTCATCCTCTCCTAGGATTGATCCTCATTCTGGTGCACAAATGCAATCTGCCTCTTCCTCATATTCAAATTCTCGGAGCATCCTCAACCATTTTTTGATCATATGCTTCATCCACTTTCTCTGATTCCTTGCATGCAATTTCTTAACTAGGAATTACATTGTTTTTCCAACATAAATTCCATTTCTCAATCCCTTCTACAATTTCTTCATCTATTTTTGTAGTTGTCTCTTCATTTGGTTGAGTTGCTCCTTCATCTCAGCTATCTCCTCCTCTCTTTCTTCATTACTCATTCTCCTTTTTCCAGTTGTCTTGGCATCCTTCCTTCTTGATCTATGACCTATCTCTGAACCCATCACATGACTATTCGTAGCCATTTTACCTCCTCCTTCTTCTCTTTTGTGAACTATTCTTTTTCATCTATGAGCTACAACAAGATTCCTCTTTCTCCCTTTCTGTTTCTATCTCTGGAAATTCCACCTACAATGACTATGGAACTGCCTGTAACAACTTCTACCCAACTCTTCTTGTTGGAAGTCCTCCTTCTTTTGGTTACCTGTAATAAAACCTTTTCTCCTTCCTCTAAACCACACCTTCTCTTCAACTTCAAAATTTGTTAGGGTATTGCAATTTCACCCGCTCACTTTCTCTTTAGAGAACTTTTGTTGTCCTCTCTCTTTCTTCAACAATCCATCTTGCTGCAGGGTTCTATCTCAATCCTCCTTTCTTTTCTCTTTCACAACATTGATAGTTGTCTAATGATGCCAACTTCCTCCTACTAGTGTCTACTCTCCTACAAACACATTCTCATTTAGGGTTTCTCCTATCACAACTTCATTTGTTGTATGGATGCTACTTGCAACATAAGACCATCTGAGACTTCTCTTTTAAATACTCATCGCAATGGGAGAAGTTACAAACTTCGTTGGGCTATGAAACCACCAATTGGGAACCTCTAGATGGCCCACTTTCCACATAAGCTTGAGTCAATAAACCCATCGCAATGAGAAGGCTGATTTATTACAACCACCGAGTAGGAGCTTCTGGGTGGGACCCCAACTTAATGTTTTGGGTTGCTCTTTTTAGCCTGATGCAATGGAGGCATTCTTAACAGAAGTTGTCGGGGTAGAATCTTCGGGTGACCCCATTTAATGCTATGTCTTTTCAAGGACACACAAGCCAAGATTTGATAGCCCGACTCATTAACAATTGAATGCATCAAAAATCTATTGGGTACAAGCCACTGACCCGACACTGTCAAATAACAACACTCCTCTGACAAAATTCAAGTTTTGTTGCCCAGCACTTCCAATTAATGGATTTTCTCCAAGACTTATAACAAGGTAAGTGTTATACTCCTCTGTGTTTGGCTCCACCTCTAACTAGATTTTATGGATTCTTGCTCCTCTATGAATTTGATGAACTCACAATCATTGATCAATGTCTTTGCTCCTTCCATTATGAAAAAGGGTCCCCACTTCAATGGTAACGAGACCTTTGACTCTCTCCAACTTCCACACATGCTTCCTTTGCACTACTCTAATCCTACAAACAATATATAGGAATA